>JAZHYW010036000.1:0-31294 GCA_037355805.1 Ixodes ricinus | reverse complement strand
CTCCACGCTTGCCGCTTCCACACTGTCCGCTTCACAGCAATGCAAGGCGCGCGTCGGCGCATCGACCTCATTACCCACTCTCAGTTCACTTTAACACCACTGTGCTTCCCACAGCGTCACGTATACTGGAGTGCCTTCCTGCACACGCGCGCTTTGGCTTGGTGGTGACATCTCAGCCATTTTTACGCCCAATCGTTGATTTATGCATTTGAAGTACGCGCAATCCGGTGTCAATCAGCTCGGAGCGCGTAGCTTTGGCTAATGCAGAGACGCCATTTCAGCGCCCAAGACACGCACCAAGTGCGCGAGAGCGTCACGGGCTGGACATTCAGTGCAACAATGGATGTCTTCACCCTGAGACAGACAGACATGTAGGCACCCTAACGTATGCGCAATAAAGACCGAAACCGAAACTGAGTTGGGGGTTTCAGTTGAGCTAGTTGGTACAAACTGCTGGCGCATAGGAACAAGAACTCCTTCGCGCGTGAAGTGCTGGAGGCAAAGCAAGGCAAATTGTTATGTGTATGTTTATACAGCCGGAAGTTAGACTGCCTCGGTGGGTGTCTGGTGTCTCAGCTGTAGATGAGCGATTAACTAGTGCAGTACAACCGCTAGCCTGGGGATTTTAACGTCACCACGCAGTAGTGATACACGACGGCACGCCGGTCAATACTCATCCAGGTCGAAACGGGCAGGGGTGCGCGCCTTGGCTATTGAAGAAACAGAGAAGATTGCCTGAGCACCTAATCAATTACGGTTCGCGAAAAAGAACGCCATTATTTGCGGTTTGCCACATCCCGGTGAGTGGTAGGCCAAAAGGAAAACAAATTAGTCGTTAGTTGTTTATACAGCAGGGCTTGTCCTGCCCGAGAACATGGCGACATTGTTACAAACTGCGTACGGATAAGCACTTAGCCAGTGCAGTATACGACCGCTAGCCTACGGTCTTACCGTGCGCCACGCAGTAGTGATACACGACCGCACGCCGGTACGATGCTCATTTTGATCGAAACGGGCAGTGGTGGGGATTGAGCCCAGGATCCCTGGGTTCTGCAACGTTCCCGCTCCACTTGCTCCCGAGCTGGTGTGCGCCAGGCCGCGCCCGCGCCTCGTCCACCGATCCCCCTGTATAATATGCCTAGGCGGCTAGGACTGAAGAAGAAAGGGCCTAGGCTGGGAAGAGTGGGGATGAAGTAAAAGTCAGTCGTTGGTCAACGGTGTGTTTGTCCAGTCCTTCGCGTCGCTTGTTTTTAGAGCGCAGCTCTTACCCCATTCCTCACTGGAAGCGGATCCGCGTTTCGCGAAGCGGATGCCAGTGAACGCGGTTGTATAAAGCATCCAGCAAGTACAGTGCACGCGCATTTGATGTCACTGCAAACGCGCGTGCAGATTGTACTGAATCACTATGCAGCCGCGTTCGCAACCGCTTTGCGAGCGCGGATCCGCTTCCAGTGTGAATGAGCCTGCCCTTAGGCGCCCGCTTCTGGCTTGAGCGGCGTCGCCGTCGCCGTCGGCGTCAGCGTAACCACGCGGTGCATTATAGATAAATTTCTCCGCTAAATTTAGCGGAAAAATTTCCATGCTAAATTTAGCGGAAAAAAATTTCCCCGCTAAGTTTGGCGGAAAAAATTTTCCGCTAAATTTAGCGGAAGAATTTCCCCGCTAAGTTTAGCGGAATAAGTTTCCCGGTAAATATGGCGGAAGAATTTTCCCGCCAAATTTAGCGAAAAAGTTTCCCACCAAATTTAGCTGAAATAATTTCCCCGCTAAATTTAGCGAAAAACGTTTCCACGCTAAAGTAAGCGGAAAAAATTTCCCGCAAAGAGTTAGCGGTAAAAAAGGGGATTACTAGAGCCACTAAATGAGCTGCACTAAATAAGCGTAGCTTATTTAGTGGCTCTAAGGGATTAGTTTGTGTGGTAATGGTCACTTACTTTTGAGGAGGATAATTGTAATTGTAATTAATTACAATTTAGCACTCGAGTAATTGAAAATGTAATTCCTTACTATTTTTCAATAGCGTGTACAAGTCTGCCCCCACTAAGCGTTCGGCGCATGCGTGACGCCGCCATAACTTTTAACAGGAGGCGGGCTGTAGTGCACGAGAGCGGCTCGTGCTGTCTCGTGCTACTACACGCGTAGAGCTCCAGCGAAGTTGTCCGCACGTACGGAAAGACTACAGTTTCCTCGAGGCATTACGGCAGCGGTGGCATAGTCAAACTGGCTGTTGAGGTCGGTCTATTCGGCGTTACAAAAAATTGTAAACGTCTTTATAATTTTTTTTTGCAATAAAGCTTTTACGTTGTTGCTTCTAGGAGTCGTGGTTTTAGCATTTATAATTGATGGTGGGGGTAATTGTGGGGATATGTTTTAGAGAACAAGGAAGAAACTTGTCCTTAATTGAATCACTTCTGTGCTGATTATGAGACTGTCCATTCTGTTCCTGGATTCAGGTTTCTCCTTATGGATGTGCACCAGCTCGCCTGCTTTTTACAGCGGAGCTGTTAGGCTAGTTTCCCCAGGATCGTGTCCGTCAGCAAACAAATGATGACACAGAACTCTGGACAGCCATCGCCATCTATGAGTGACAACGGCAGCCAGACAACCGGCTTGCCGGTTCTCCAGCTGCCGCCGTCGCTCATAGATGACCCGGCAACCTTTCGAGCCTTTCTACTCTGGCTTGCCGATTTGCTGCCGGCCATTACTTCATTCCCACAATAGTACAGCTTCGCCAGGGCGGATCAAGGGGGGGGGGGCGGCGAGCGGCCCCCCCCCAAACATAAGTCAGCCCCCTCCTCCCCCTTTTCGGAGGGCAATTTTACATGGGTGGACCCCCCGTGCACAAGAAATAATGAGAGAATAGTATCCTTACAAATTTTCCCGCCCCCCCCACCCCCCCAAAAAAAAAAGAAAGAAATAATAATATAAAAAAGACAGAGTTTTGGATCCGCCCCTGAGCTTCGCTGGTCTTCCTTCTTCACCAGAGTAGAAAGGCTGGACGTTTTTTACTTTAATTTCATTAAATAGCGATTTTTAACTTCTCTAAGCAACGTGGTACGCAAGGTAATCTTCTTTGGTAATAAGAATTTACGAGCATTACACCAGTGATCGGCGGTCAGTCGAAAAAACTACGTAGTCGAAACCAAATCAAAAACCGCGGTTCCACGATTTCGCCGTTACCTCGATGGCCATTTGGCTGTAGTAACTCTTCAGAACGGGACGTCCGGAAGAGTTACCACAGCAAAGAAACCAAGTAAAATTATAAATTTATTAAAGACAAATTATTTCAACGCAATAATTATAAAAGTGATCTACAAAACTATATTAGTACGAAGTATTTAATACAGCTTATTTACAAGGGAAGTGGGGGAAGGACGGAACGCAGTCAGCGGCTCAGCGCAGTAAACAACACGTTTCTTGACGACTTGACCAACTTGACGACGTGCAGCACATGGATGCTTCAGAACGACATCTTGACGGCGTGATTATCCGGACTGATGTTTAACTCTGCACCAGAATGACTACAAAGCAGATCTGGAAAGGAACTGTAAGTCTTCTGGTACTTTCTCTCTCACATGTAGAAAAATGTTTCTTGTAAACATCGCGTCGACGTGATTACACGCTTTGCAAAACACGACGCTTGACGACACTTTAGTCTGTAAACGAGGGGTTCTTAAACTTTCTGATCTCGAAAACGCCTATCTCTTCAGTAATGGCCGAGGAACCGCTCTCGAACTGCATTCGTGCGCCAACTTAGTGCAGAAGCGTAGAAGCGCTTGTAAACGGTAATACACGTACTTTTGAATGGTGTGGCTCATGCGTCAAAAGATGACTAAAATCTTCTAAACTCATGCTTAGATAGTAGGGACACTTTACTTGCAGGAGCAGGGGCAACCGACTAAATGCTTGGGAAACGCCGGAGGGTGTTCTGGGAAACTCCTGGAGTTTTTAGAAAATCGGTTCGACAACTTGTGCTGTAAACTGTAGACGCGGCAAGTATTCAGGAGCGCAGTAGAAGGTAGTTTTTATTACAGTGTGAGCCAGTGCAACTGCATGATCTTCTACATCCGCTAGGTTTACAAGTTTACGTTTTTCCTAACTCTAATCGTCTCCTTTTTGGATGGTCAGTTGGAGCTAATGACATTTCTCTTCATTTCCAGGTTCAAAGTTCAGGCGAAATACGATGCCTTTTACACCGGCGGACACGTAGAGGTGAGTGGGCTCCTCATTCTTTGCAATGTTCGCAATTGCACACGAAGTGTTGCACCTGCCAGTAGTTCCCCAGTTCCCCCGTCCCAAATGCCACTGGCAGTTGTGCCCCTCGAGTGTGAAAAACCCTGTTGTAAAGTCCCGGTCTCACCTTCCGCCAAGCAACGAAATCCCCGTGCCCAACTACTGTAGTTTGCCTCCCTTGCAGCTTTGTTTCTTTAATCTAACGCACTGTTTTCTTGCGGTGATTCTGAATCAGTTTGGTGCTTTCAAACATTGCAAAATTGTTTAACGCTTATGTACACAGAGGGATCTATACATTATTCGCAAGAGTAAAGCTATATGCACTCCGTCGTGCACCTCGGCCGGAAAGGGCTATACACACTATGCGAAACTCATAAAATAAATGGTTACGAGTTTTCTAAGCGGTGGCATAGCGTAGTGGTAAGGTGTCTGCTTCATACGCAAGTGGACGCGGGTTCGATCCATGGTGTGGGCCCACTTTTTTCTTTTTTTTCTTGAACATTTTGTTTTGTCGAGGCATTTGGCGATATTTCCGACATTTCTTTTTTTACGATCAATACTGAAAAAGAAAAAAAGAATGTTGTCGGCGAATTCTCGCTTGGACTTCCTTTCTGGATGCACAATCGGGGACAGTGGAGCTTGGGTTGCCGGCTGGACGCCGTGAAGCAGCATGTACGGGTTAAGCTTTGTGATTAGCAGCCGCACACGCTCTCGCTGCGAAAGCGCGCAGGCGAGGGGGTTGGGGGTGGGTGTTACCAAGCTCCCCAGTGATAACGCGCCATTCGAAAAGGTGACCCAAATGGCATGAGCTCTCCGCATAGTGCGTATAGCCATTTCTGGCCAAGTACACTACGTAGTGCGTATAGTTTTACTCATTCGCAGAACTATCTACACTACTATGATCCCACAGAAGTGCTTCATGAATGTGTAAATATTAAGATTAGCTTTCCAGAGAACGTTACCAATGTCTTGCATCATATAGGGTCAGAAATATCGGCCAATTAACTTTTAAGTTTTATGACCACAAATTTTTATCATGTTGCGAAATGTATTCACCACTGCTTAGTTTATTTAACAAATACTTCTTTGTATTTCGTGGCAGAATATCCTCGTTAAGGAAGCAGAAGTCGTGTGTCGATAGCTGTGACCCCAAGGTCTGAACAACGGAATAGAAAGGCAGTTCAGGTATCTGGGCTTGACCTGAAACAGTCGTGCAGTAATAAAGAGGCTTGAAGCTATAGTCCTTGACGGGATAAAAACTGCAGGGAGGAGTTTCAGTTTTTGCACTCATCCAAAGCATGGCGAAAAGGAATGAGTGCATGGTGAGGCCGGGCGTTCTAAAGAGACACTCTGCTGTTTTCACCTTGTCAGTGGGGAATTGGTAAGAGGATGGGCGTACAGGGTTTTGAGAACCGAGGATTTTGAGGTAGGTGTGTTTAATTTGGGTTATTTGCTGCACCATGCCTCAACAACTAACGTTGCCCCTGTTTCCTAATGTTTGTCGAGGAAAATGCCAGCGCTTTTGTATATGTGATCTCTAATATCGAAGAAAACACGCTTTTGCATGGTAGTAAATTGGTTGTGGGATTGAGGCGCTGTCATGCTTAACTTTCGAATACGTTGCTCCCAGTGGCCAGGAAAGGGCGACCATCTTTACTGTCAGCACGGCACCAGCGTCAAGGTTCTTAACGTTGAAGACGGCAAAGTGGACAAATGCTTTGACTTAGTAAGTGACCGCAAAGTCAGCCTTGCTTCACTCATGGCGTGACTCTTCGTCGGATAAAATTCTACAGATTGGGGTTCGCTTCCTGCTCTTCGGCAACTCTTTTCCTTGATTAGTAGTAATGCACATTAGATTAAAAACCTAGGGGATGCAAGTATGTTTTTTGCTGTATACAAAGTGTGTTCTTTTATCGAGAAAAAATTTTTTCTAATATAAAGCTGTGAAAGCTATACAAATGCGATCTTTGCAAGTGAGTTACACAGCCAGGTGGACGTATATGTTCAAGAGGGAATGCAACTAAAAGATGACTAATTAACGCCAGCCCAGTTTTTAGAAACAACTTAATTAAGACCATCCCAGTTTTAAAAATCCTGGATTGAGCATGCAGTCAGAGTTATTCATTGTCAAGTTTTTTTCTCTTGTAATATGTCGATACTGAAATGAAACGCGTAATGCTTGCCGGCACGACAACCCTCGCTTGATGCTGGAAGGTCGCATGTTGATGACGAATTCGCGTCACATGCACGCACGGAGGCTGATTGCAGTCGGTGCTTCGTAGTTGGCAAGCTAAAGCAATAAACCAGATTGTCAACCGTGACAAGTTGCTTTGCTTGTTGTGGCCGCTAAGGTGTCTTATCGCTTTAATTTGCTGCAGCCATGAAGCACCAACTGCAATCAGCTTTGGTTCACTGTGACGAAAATTTTGTCATGAGCACTAGACCCTCTGGTTTCTAAACGAGGGTTGTCCTTCCGGCGGGCACTGCGCATTTGGTTTTGGTATGGACAGAGTCTCCAAATCAAAATCTTACAATGAATAGCTCCAACTGTGTGCTCGATCCAGGATTTTTAAAAACTGGGCTGGCCTTCAACATTCATTGTCTCCATTTCTTCAATATAAACTTGTGCCCTAAAATGTCTAATTAAAAATGTAATTGGAAATTTTTTTTGGATTAGTCATCTTTTATTTGCATTTTCTCTTGAACATAATGTCCATCTGGCTGTAAAACTCACCTTCTAGACCACATTTGTGTAGCTTTCGCTACTTTTCTTTAAAAATCTGTATTCAGCAACAAAAAAAAAAATGTTTACAATTCCCTGTAATCCCGAATTAGAGCACGGCCTCTTGAGGAGAAAAGGAGGGTATGCCCGTGTGACGTCACGAGGTTGACTTCGTTCGTGACCCTCGTGGATGTCACTGGTGACCTCTAGTGACGTCACTGTAGGTGGCACTTCCTGACGTCACTCTTGACGCTTGATGTCTGCCACGTGACCCCTCGTGACGTCATTCGCGGCCCCTTCCGGGACGGACGTCACTGGTGAACCTTGTGACGTCATTCGTGGCCCTCGTGGCGTCACGCGGTTGCGCCCGACGGCGATGCCGCTCAACTTGAAACGGTCGCCTAAGAGCTGTGCTCTAAAAGAAACACCCTCCCTCCTTCCCCAAGATCTACCTAGCTACGCCACTGAGTGGAGAAGAGGCTTTTTAGTGTTTATTTTGACAGCATTCAATGTTAAGGAATTTGGCTTTTATTTGGTGAGGGATAAACTGTCAGTATTTTAGTATAACATAAAAATATAAAAATGACTTGTGTAAAAAACAAAACAAATAACAATGAACAATATATTAAAAGGATTGGGATACTAAGAAAATTAAGAAACATTCTCAACTCTAGTTTGGTTGCCACTCAGACTTTATCATTATCATTGTCTATCTTGAAAACTTGAGATCTTTTCAATGGATCAGTACTTAAATTCAAATCCAATTCTGAAACATTTATGTGTAGTTCAGGTATTAATGGGTCAGAGATATAACCACATCCCGGGACGGACAGACAAATTAGTTAGTTCCCCTTGAAGATCCAAAGGCATGGTCATGCAATCACTAGGTTGTTCCATTGAATTGGAGTATTTGAAATGAAGCTTCAATCTGGTATTGAAGTCCAGTATTCAACCAAAGAAGCCGCCCCCTTCCCCAATTTCCATTTTATCTTTCTATTTTTCTTCTTGCTGCAATTAGCTCCTGAACCCATTGAATTTAGGAAAGGAGAAAGGTAGAGTGCGAAGTAGGAAACTGACGAATGCAAATGATTTTCAGCTTGGCAAGAAACACTTTCGCATGTTAGATTTTAAGTAGCTTTCAGATGTGACAATTTTGCATCTTTGCTCGCACTCACAGAAAGATTCAGATGTAATATGAGCAACCTAAATGGAATTCTAGGCAGGATCCTCAGGCTTCAAGAGATTCCACGAGAAATTTGAATTTTTGGTTTGCTAATCTTTCTCATTCTATCAGCTGTTGTGATTGAGCTCATTGTAAATGGCAAGCTTTGTTTTTGTCATACAACGAATCATTTCAATGTTTTGAAATGCATGTGGTCTCAAGCCAATATTCTTGCCGACAAACCTGAATTTTCAATTTCCTAACTTCCAGATAATTTGAATGCAACTTGAAAGTGGCTGCATGCAGTAATTTTTTGTGCTTGACACATACGCCAGTTTTAGAAGCAGAAGATACCAGTTTTCTGCTCATGACAAATACGAAAATTTTTTTTTATTGTGCCTTCTAGTTAGGTGTCATTTGTGAATAGTTCTTAAAGCAAGGTGATTTTATGCTCCTTTATTGTTTTCATTGGCATTTATGTGGTGAACGGATCAGTCTACAACCACTCATGAGCGAGGCAGTGTTAAGCACCTACTTCTATGCATCGACAGTAGATTCTAACGAGTATTCTCGCAAAATGAAGTTTTCGCTACTGATATACAGCAAATATATTATGAACAGTGAAACAGAACATAAACTATGCTGTTCGCTGGTGTCGTGACTGGTCAACTATAAACAGACCTTGTGCACACATAGTCTTTAAACTTTAAAGCTAGGACCTCTTATTTCCAGCAGCTAGAACATGATACCGCATTTTATTGCATTCTGGGCACAGCTAATCTTGTAATCATTGTGTGACTACAAAGTATGCATTGCATATCAGGGAGAAGAGGAGGAGGTGACAGCATTTGCAGTGAGCCCAGATGAGGGGAGCTTGGCCGGAGCGGCCGCAATGGGCTGCTCAGGCAGTGGGACCTGGAGGCTGGCTCCCTGACCAGGACATGGAAGGTGGGTGGCAGCTTGCCTTGGCTCGGGCCTTGGGTTGCCTGTCTGTCTGGGCTGGGGGTGGAGTGGGGCTGCGACCGCAGGTTGCTCAGTCACTTGGTCTGAGCAGGTAGGACCTCGACAACTCGGGTGTATATTTCTACAGTACAATGTGCTTGGGCGAGTGCACTCGCCCAAGCACATTGTACTGTAGAAATATACACCCGAGTTGTCTGAGGCCTACCTGCTCAGACCAAGTGACTGAGCAACCTGCGGCCAAGCTCCACCTCACACCCCAGCCAGACAGACAGGCACCCAAGGCCAGAGCCATGCAAGCTGCCACCCACCTTCCATGTCCTGGTCAGGGAGCCAGCCTCCAGGTCCCACTGCCTGAGCAGCCCATTGCGGCCGCTCACGGCCAAGCTCCCTCATCTGGGCTCACTGCAAATGCTGTCACCTCCTCCTCTTCTCCCTGATATGCAATGCATACTTTGTAATCACACAATGATTACAAGATTAGCTGTGCCCAGAATGCAATAAAATGCACATCCATGTTCTAGCTGCTGGAAATAAGAGGTCCTAGCTTTAAAGTTTAAAGACTATGTGTGCACAAGGTCTGTTTATAGTTGACCAGTCATCGACACCAGCGAGACAGCATAGTTTATGTTCTGTTTCACTGTTCATAATATGTTTGCTGTATATCAGTAGCGGAAAATTCATTTTGCGAGAAGGGCCCGGTTAGATTCTATTGTCGATGCATAGAAGTAGGTGCCGAACACTGCCTCGGCTCATGAGTGGTTGTAGACTGATCCGTTCACCACATAAATACCAATGAAAACAATAAAGGAGCATAAAATCACCTTGCTTTAAGAACTATTCACAAATACACTTAACTAGAAGGCACAATAGAAAAAAAATTTTGTATTTGTCGTGAGCAGAAAACTGGTATCTTCTGCTTCTAAAACTGGCGTATGTGTCAAGCACAAAAAAATACTGCAGCAGCCACTTTCAAGTTGCATTCAAATTATCTGGAAGTTAGGAAATTGAAAATTCAGGTTTGTCGGCGAGAATATTGGCTTGAGACCACATGCATTTCAAAACATTGAAATTATTCGTTGTGCAAAAAAACAAAGCTTGCCATTTACAATGACTCAATCACAACAGCTGATAGAATGAGAAGATTAGCAAACCAAAAATTCAAATTTCTTTGTGGAATCTCTTGAAGCCTGAGGATCCTGCCCGAATTCCATTTAGGTTGCTCATATTACATCTGAATCTTTCTGTAGAGGCGAGCAAAGATGCAAAATTGTCACATCTGAAAGCTACTTAAAATCTAACATGCAAAAGTGTTTCTTGCCAAGCTGAAAATCATTTGCATTCGTCAGTTTCCTACTTCGCACTCTACCTTTCTCCTTTCCTAAATTCAATGGGTTCAGGAGCTAATTGCAGCAAGAAGAAAAATAGAAAGATAAAATGGAAATTGGGGAAGGGAGGCGGCTTCTTTGGTTGAATACTGGGCTTCAATACCAGATTAAAGCTTCTATTTCAAATACTCCAATTCAATGGAACAACCTAGTGATTGCATGACCATGCCTTTGGATCTTCAAGGGGAACTAATTAATTTGTCTGTCCGTCCCGGGATGTGGTTATATCTCTGACCCATTATTACCTGAACTACACATAAATGTTTCAGAACTGGATTTGAATTTAAGTACTGATCCATTGAAAAGATCTCAAGTTTTTAAGATAGACAATGATAATGATAAAGTCTGAGGCAACCAAACTAAGTTCAGAATGTTTCTTAATTTTCTTAGTATCCCAATCCTTTTAATATATTGTTCATTGTTATTTGTTTTGTTTTTTACACAAGTCATTTTTATATTTTTATGTTATACTAAAATACTGACAGTTTATCCTCAAGCAAATAAAAGCCAAATTCCTAACATTGAATGCTGTCAAAATAAACACTAAAAAGCCTCTCTCCTCTCAGTGGCGTAGCCAGGAGATTTTGGGGAAGGAGGGGAGGGGTGTTTCTTTTAGACGCACAGCTCTTAGGCGCCCGTTTCCAAGTTGAGCGGCATCGCCGTCGGCGTAACCGCGTGACGCCACGAGGGCCACGAATGACGTCACAAGGTTCACCAGTGACCGTCCCGAGGGGCCGCGAATGACGTCACGAGGGTCACGTGTGACATCAAAAGCGTCAAGAGTGACGTCAGGAAGGCCACCAGTGACGTCACTAGAGTCACCAGTGACATCACGAGGGTCACGGAGAGCGAAGTCAACCTCGTGACGTCACACGGGCATACCCTCCTTTTCTCCTCAAGAGCCGTGCTCTAATTCGGGATTACAGGGAATTGTAAACATATTTTTTTTGTTGCTGAATAAAGATTTTTAAAGAAAAGTAGCGAAAGCTACACAAATGTGGTCTAGAAGGTGAGTTTTACAGCCAGATGGACATTATGTTCAAGAGAAAATGCAAATAAAAGATGACTAATCCAAAAAAATTTCCTAATTACATTTTTAATTAGACATTTTAGGGCACAAGTTTATATTGAAGAAATGGAGACAATGAATGTTGAAGGCCAGCCCAGTTTTAAAAATCCTGGATCGAGCACACAGTTGGAGCTATTCATTGTAAGATTTTGATTTGGAACTCTGTCCATACCAAAACCAAATCGCGCAGTGCCCGCCGGAAGGACAACCCTCGTTTGAAACCAGAGGGTCAAGTGCTCATGACAAAATTTTGCGTCACGAGTGAACCAAAGCTGATTGCAGTTGGTGCTTCGTGGCTGCAGCAAATTAAAGCGATAAGACACCTTAGCGGCCACAACAAGCAAAGCAACTTGTCACGGTTGACAATCTGGTTTATTGCTTTACGCTTGCCAACTACGAAGCACACGACTGCAATCAGCCTCCGTGCTGCTGTGACGCAATATCGTCATCAACATGCGACCTTCCAGCATCAAGCGAGGGTTGTCGTGCCGGCAAGCATTGAGCGCGTTTCATTTCAGTATCGACATATTACAAGAAAAAAAACTTGACA
This sequence comes from Ixodes ricinus, assembly GCA_037355805.1. Lineage (NCBI taxonomy): Eukaryota > Metazoa > Arthropoda > Arachnida > Ixodida > Ixodidae > Ixodes > Ixodes ricinus. The sequence goes on along the minus strand of JAZHYW010036000.1, from coordinate 19,210 downwards.
ATGAATAACTCTGACTGCATGCTCAATCCAGGATTTTTAAAACTGGGATGGTCTTAATTAAGTTGTTTCTAAAAACTGGGCTGGCGTTAATTAGTCATCTTTTAGTTGCATTCCCTCTTGAACATATACGTCCACCTGGCTGTGTAACTCACTTGCAAAGATCGCATTTGTCTAGCTTTTCACAGCTTTATATTAGAAAAAATTGTTTTCGATAAAAGAACACACCCTGTCATACAGCAAAAAACATACTTGCATCCCCTAGGTTTTTAATCTAATGTGCATTACAACTACTCAAGGAAAGAGTTGCCGAAGAGCAGGAAGCAGACCCCAATCTGTAGACTTTTATCCGACGAAGAGTCACGCCAAGAGTGAAGCAAGGCTGACTTGCGGTCACTTACTAAGTCAAAGCATTTGTCCACTTTGCCGTCTTCGACGTTAAGAACCTTGACGCTAGGTGCCGTGCTGACAGTAAAGATGGTCGCCCTTTCCTGGCCACTGGAGCAACGTATTCGAAAGTTAAGCATGACAGCGCCTCAATCCCACAACCAATTTACTACCATGCAAAAGCGTGTTTTCTTCGATATTAGAGATCACATATACAAAAGCGCTGGCATTTTCCTCGACAAACATTAGGAAACAGGGGCAACGTTAGTTGTTGAGGCATGGTGCAGCAAATAACCTAATTTAAACACACCTACCTCAAAATCCTCGGTTCTCAAAACCCTGTACGCCCATCCTCTTACCAATTCCCCACTGACAAGGTGAAAACAGCAGAGTGTCTCTTTAGAACGCCCGGCCTCCACCATGCACTCATTCCTTTTCGCCATGCTTTGGATGAGTGCAAAAAACTGAAACTCCTCCCTGCAGTTTTTATCCCGTCAGGGACTATAGCTTCAAGCCTCTTTATTACTGCACGACTGTTTCAGGTCAAGCCCAGATACCTGAACTGCCTTTCTATTCGTTGTTCAGACCTTGGGGTCACAGCTATCGACACACGACTTCTGCTTCCCTAACGAGGATATTCTGCCACGAAATACAAAGAAGTATTTGTTAAATAAACTAAGCAGTGGTGAATACATTTCGCAACATGATAAAATTTATGGTCATAAAACTTAAAAGTTAATTGGCGATATTTCTGACCCTATGATGCAAGACATTGGTAACGTTCTCTGGAAGCTAATCTTAATATTTACACATTCATGAAGCACTTCTGTGGGATCATAGTAGTGTAGATAGTTCTGCGAATGAGTAAAACTATACGCACTACGTAGTGTACTTGACCAGAAATGGCTATACGCACTATGCGGAGAGCTCATGCCATTTGGGTCACACTTTTCGATGGCGCGTTATCACTGGGGAGCTTGGTAACACCCACCCCAACCCCCTCCCCGCCCGCTTCTCGCAGCGAGATGTGTGCGGCTGCCAATTGCAAAGCTTAACCAGTACATGCTGCTACACGGCGTCCAGCCGGCAACCCAAACTCCACTGTCCCCGATTGTTGCATCCAGAAAGGAAGTCCAGCAGGAATTTCGTCGACAACATTCTTTTCTTCTTTTCAGTATTGATCGTAAAAAAAGAAATGTCGGAAATATCGCCAAATGCCTCGACAAAACAAAATGTTCAAGAAAAAAAAAGAAAAAGTGGGCCCACACCATGGATCGAACCCGCGTCCACTTGCGTATGAAGCAGACACCTTACCACTACGCTATGCCCACCGCTAGAAAACTCGTAACCATTTATTTTATGAGTTTCGCATAGTGTATATAGCCCTTCCGGCCGAGGTGCACGACGGAGTGCATGTAGCTTATACTGCGAATAATGTATAGATCCTCTGTGTACATAAGCGTTAAACAATTTTGCAAATGTTTGAAAGCACCAACTGATTCAGAATCACTGCAAGAAAAACAGTGCGTTAGATTAAAGAAACAAAGCTGCAAGGGAGGCAAACTACAGTAGTTAGACACGGAGATTTCATTAGCTGACGGAAGGTGAGACCGGGACTTTACAACAGGGTTTTTCACACTCGAGGGAAAACTGCCAGTGGCATTTGGGACGGGGGAACTGGGGAACTACTGGCAGGTGCAACGCTTCGTGTGCAATTGCGAACATTGCAAAGAATGAGGAGCCCACTCACCTCTACGTGTCCGCCGGTGTAAAAGGCATCGTATTTCCGCCTGAACTTTGAACCTGGAAATGAAGAGAAATGTCATTAGCTCCAATGACCATCCAAAAAGGAGACGATTAGAGTTAGGAAAAACGTAAACTTGTAAACCTAGCGGATGTAGAAGATCATGCAGTTGCACTAGTCTCACACTGTAATAAAAACTACCTTCTACTGCGCTCCTGAATACTTGCCGCGTCTACAGTTTACAGCATAAGTTGTCAAACCGATTTTCTAAAAACCCAGGAGTTTCCCAGAACACCCTCCGGCGTTTCCCAAGCATTTAGTCGGTTGCCCCTGCTCCCAAGTAAAGTGTCCCTACTATCTAAGCATGAGTTTAGAAGATTTTAGTCATCTTTTGACGCATGAGCCACACCATTCAAAAGTACGTGTATTACTGTTTACAAGCTCTGTACGCTTCTGCACTAAGTTGGCGCATAAATGCAGTTCGAGAGCGGTTCCTCGGCCATTACTGAAGAGATAGGCGTTTCTCGAGATCAGAAAGTTTAAGAACCCCTCGTTTACAGACTAAAGTGTCGTCAAGCGTCGTGTTTTGCAAAGCGTGTAATCACGTCGACGCGATGTTTACAAGAAACATTTTTTCTACATGTGAGAAAGAAAGTACCAGAAGACTTACAGTTCCTTCCAGATCTGCTTTAGAAGTCATTCTGGTGCAGAGTTAAACATCAGTCCGGATAATCACGCCGTCAAGATGCCGTTCTGAAGCATCCATGTGCTGCTCGTCGTCAAGTTGGTCAAGTCGTCAAGAAACGTGTTGTTTACTGCGCTGAGCCGCTGACTGCGTTCCGTCCTTCCCCCACTTCCCCTTGTAAATAAGCTTGTATTAAATACTTCGTACTAATATAGTTTTGTAGATCACTTTTATAATTATTGCGTTGAAATAATTTGTCTTTAATAAATTTATAATTCTAATTAGGTTTCTTTGGCTGTGGTAACTCTTCCGGACGTCCCGTTCTGAAGAGTTACTACAGCCAAATGGCCATCGAGGTAACGGCGAAATCGTGGAACCGCGGTTTTTGATTTGGTTTCGACTACGTAGTTTTTTCGACTGACCGCCGATCACTGGTGTAATGTTTCCTGTAAATTCTTATTACCAAAGAAGATTACCTTGCGTCGTGTACCACGTTGCTTAGAGAAGTTAAAAATCGCTATTTAATGAAATTAGAGTAAAAAAACGTTCAGCCTTTCTACTCTGGTGAAGAAGGAAGACCAGCGAAGCTCAGGGGCGGATCCAAAACTCCGTCTTTTTTATATTATTATTTCTTTCTTTTTTTTTGGGGTGGGGGGGGTGGGGGGGGGCCGGGAAAATTTGTAAGGATACTATTCTCTCATTCTTTCTTGTGCATCGGGGGGTCCACCCATGTAAAATTGCCCTCCGAAAAGGGGGAGGAGGGGGTCGACTTATGTTTGGGGGGGGGGGGCGGCCGCCCCCGCCCCCCTTGGATCCGCCCCTGGCGAAGCTGTACTATTGTGGGAATGAAGTAATGGCCGGCAGCAAATCGGCAAGCCAGAGTAGAAAGGCTCGAAAGGTTGCCGCGTCATCTATGAGCGACGGCGGCAGCCAGAGAACCGGCAAGCCGGTTGTCTGGTTGCCGTTGTCACTCATAGATGGCGGTAGCTGTCCAGAGTTCTGTGTCATCATTTGTTTGCTGACGGACACGATCCTGGGGAAACTAGCCTTAACAGCTCCGCTGTAAAAAGCAGGCGAGCTGGTGCACATCCATAAGGAGAAACCTTGAGACCAGGAACAGAATGGACAGTCTCATAATCAGCACAGAAGTGATTCAATTAAGGACAAGTTTCTTCCTTGTTCTCTAAAACATATCCCCACAATTACCCCCACCATCAATTATAAATGCTAAAACCACGACTCCTAGAAGCAACAACGTAAAAAGCTTTATTGCAAAAAAATTATAAAGACGTTTACAATTTTTTGTAACGCCGAATAGACCGACCTCAACAGCCAGTTTGACTATGCCACCGCTGCCGTAATGCCTCGAGGAAACTGTAGTCTTTCCGTACGTGTGACAACTTCGCTGGAGCTCTACGCGTGTAGAGCACGAGACAGCACGAGCCGCCTCGTGCACTACAGCCTGCCTCCTGTTAAAAGTTATGGCGGCGTCACGCATGCGCCGAACGCTTAGTGGGGGCAGACTTGTACACGCTATTGAAAAATAGTAAGGAATTACATTTTCAATTACTCAAGGCTAAATTGTAATTAATTACAATTACAATTATCCTCCTCAAAAGTAAGTGACCATTACCACACAAACTAATCCCCTAGAGCCACTAAATAAGCTACGCTTATTTAGTGCAGCTCATTTAGTGGCTCTAGTAATCCCCTTTTTTACCGCTAAATCTTTGCGGGAAATTTTTTCCGCTTACTTTAGCGGAAACGTTTTTCGCTAAATTTAGCGGGGAAATTATTTCAGCTAAATTTGGTGGGAAAACTTTTTCGCTAAATTTGGCGGGAAAATTCTTCCGCTATATTTACCGGGAAACTTATTCCGCTAAACTTAGCGGGGAAATTTTCCGCTAAATTTAGCGGAAAATTTTTCCGCCAAACTTAGCGGGAAATTTTTTCCGCTAAATTTAGCATGGAAATTTTTCCGCTAAATTTAGCGGAGAAATTTATCTATAATGCACCGCGTGGTTACGCTGACGCCGACGGCGACGGCGACGCCGCTCAAGCCAGAAGCGGGCGCCTAAGGAAGCTCATTCACACTGGAAGCGGATCCGCGTTCGCAAAGCGGTTGCGAACGCGGTTGTATAGGATTCAGTACAATTGCACGCGCATTTGATGACATCAAATGCGCGTGCAATTGTTGCTGGATCTTTATCAACCGCGTTCTGCAACCGCTTCGCAAACGCGGATCCGCTTCCAGTGATGAATGGGAGTAAACTGCGCTCTAAAACAGGACACGAAGAAGGACTGGACAAACACACCGTTGACTAACGACTGACTTTTACTTCATCCTCTTCCCAGCCTAGGCCCTTTCTTCTTCGTCCTAGCCTCCTAGGCATATTATACAGGGGGATCGGTGGACGAGTGGGCCGGCCTGGCGCACACCAGCTCGGAGCAAGTGGAGCAGGACGTTGCAGAACCCAGGGATCCTAGGGCTCAATCCCCACCACTGCCCGTTTCGATCAAAATGAGCATCGTACCGGCGTGCGGTCGTGTATCACTACTGCGTGGTGCACGGTAAAAGACCGTAGAGCTAGCGGTCGTATACTGCACTGGCTAAATTGCTTATCTGCACGCAGTTTGTAACAATGTCGCCATGTTCTGGCAGGACTAAACCCCTGCTGTATAAACAACTAACGACTAATTTGTTTTCCTTTTGGCCTACCACTCACCGGGATGTGGCAAACCGCAAATAATGGCGTTCTTTTTCGCGAACCGTAATTGATTAGGTGCTCAGGCAATCTTCTCCTGTTTCTTCAATAGCCAAGGCGCGCACCCCTGCCCGTTTCGACCTGGATGAGCATTGTACCGGCGTGCCGTCGTGTATCACTACTGCGTGGTGCACGTTAAAACCCCAGGCTAGCGGTTGTACCGCACTAGTTAATTGCTCATCTACAGCTGAGACACCAGACACCCACCGAGGCAGTCTAACTTCCGGCTGTATAAACATACACATAACAATTTGCCTTGCTTTGCCTCCAGCACTTCAACGCGCGAAGGAGTTCTTGTTCCTATGCCAACAGTTTGTACCAACTAGCTCAACTGAAACCCCTAACCCAGTTTCGGTTTCGGTCTGCTATTAAGCGTATACGTTAGGGTGCCTACATGTCTGTCTGTCTCAGGGTGAAGACATCCATTGTTGCACTGAATGTTCAGCCCGTGACGCTCTCGCGCACTTGGTGCGTGTCTTGGGCGCTAAAATGGCGTCTCTGCATTAGCCAAAGCTACGCGCTCGAGCTGATTGACACCGGATTGCGCGTACTTCAAAATGCATAAATCAACGATTGGGCGTAAAAATGGCTGAGATGTCACCACTCAAGCAAAAGCGCGCGTGTGTATGAGGCACTCCAGTATACGTGACGCTGTGGGAAGCACAGTGGTGTTAAAGTGAACTAGAGGAGGGTAATGAGGTCAGGCGCCGACGCGCGCCTTGCATTGCTGTGAAGCGGACAGCGTGGAAGCGGCAAGCGTGGAGAGGCCTCGGGTGCGGCGGCGCTGGGGTAGCGTGGGCTGGAAAATCCGAGCGTTCCGAGGGCGTTCGGCGTGACGCCACTTCCTGAAGACGTGAAAATATTTTTAAAAACATTGTGACGTCGCCCGTCAAAATAGTCGTGTAATTATTTTGACGTCTCCAACTTTGAACTTTGGAGCTTCGGAGTCCGGACTAGAAAGCGATCGAAGGTGGCGGTCAAAAATATATCATCTTGCTTGCATGCGGAAACGTGGCGAGAGTAGAGAACCAAGATGGCGCCTTTTCTGGCCACGATAAGGTATACGCTCCGGTCGGAAGTCAGGCAGCTCCCGACGTCGCGCACGCGAGGCCGGATCGGAGAAAGGGAGCCAGGGGCTTCCACAAAGTGCAATGCCGAATCGGCCCGCGCAACAAATGCAACGCGAAGCATGCGCTACTACAGCCCATGCTTTAGTGGCGACCTCTCTTGTCGTCGACACGAAGTCCTGCAGCCGTGAGCGCTCCCTGAGCTCCCTACCCCTCCTCTAGTTCATTTCATGCAACAGGCTCAAGGCTGACGGTGCGAAAACAGATGATAAACGCGCTATGATGCTATTATCCTCCAACAATGTTGCACGAGTAATAACTTGAGCGCTCCTCTCCGTTTCACACGCCTTCCAAATATTTCTAAAATGTAATTTAGTGGTTTTCAATGGCACTGAGCAAGTTTCAAGCAATTAAAAGGTTAACGAAGTGTAGTTAATTCCTACTTCTCATGACGATTGGACCCCTGTATTAGAGACTTTCAGTAGACCGTACGCTAGACCTTCGCCTTGCTAGAGGAGAGCTCGTGCCGTCACTTCGAATCATGGATCGAACACGCGCCCGCAGCAAGCTTTCCGCATTGTTCACACGCGGCGCGAAGTAGTTCTTGCCAGATTTGCTTGTCGAAGGAAAAGCGATGATTTTGGCGTTTGGAATCGGTACGAAGATAACATATGTCTAATCTAAAATTTACCTATATACATGATATATTATTATCAAGACAAAGGTGGAAATCAGTAATGCTCCGCGAGAAGCCGGACTTCTTTTTACTACGGTCCTTGGTGAAAACGGGTATAAAACTCGATTGTGTGACGTATAACTCACCTGAATAGACCAGGATATTGTAGCTGTCACGAAGTTCTTTAAGCAAATTTGTAAAGCCTAAAATTAAGACACGTGATGGTGAATGGTGATGTGGAGAGGACAAGCGACACACTTTGCGGCGATCTACAAGTGGAATATTAATTTTTTCTTTAGTGCGGATATGCTTGTACGAATACAGTAGTGAATGATGAAACAAGTGGCCTCGTTTTCAACGGTATGACCTTTCTATCAGATATGACTGTTGTGAATTAAAGATGAGTGGTGCATATTCAAGCTTGAGTCGAATGAGAACGGGTTATGCAATCAGTCTTGTTTTTCATGTGGCTAAGTTTGATGGTGCCATCGAAACCAGAGGATTTTGTTATCTTTAGCTGTAACATAAATAATGTTTGGTTCGTATAAATTGTTTAAAGTGAAATGAGTAACGAGATACTTGTACGGAGAAGAGTTTTCAACTGTGTGGGAGCACGCTTGTCATAGTAGGTTACAAGAAGGTAGCGGCAAGTGCCCCTCAAAGGGAATCGTATATCCCTCCGCCACCTCCGCATCCAATAGCGTCCCATCGTTTCCGTGAAGTCACGGCCAACGCGCGAGGAGGGTCTTGCCTTTCTGTGCATATTTGCTTTATCTTTCGACTTTAACTTAGCGTTGTGGAAGCCACCAGGGGAGATTAAAGTTTCCCCTCCGATGGAAACAAATACGATTTTGGGGGATTAGGTTCCCCTCCGATGGATACAAAGGCTGCTTTCAGGGGCTCGGTTCCCCTCCGACGAATACAAAGGTTCTTTTACAATACAAAGGTCGCTTTTTTTTTTAAAAGGTGGGATCGGAGACAAGTTGGAATCCCTCTGAAGTCAATATCTATCCATTGAAGCGGAACAAGGAGTGTTTCCAGTGAACTCTTCTTTCGACTGCGGAGGGATTTGAAACCGGCGCATCACGCTTGTGGGAGGAGCTTCTCCTAGCTTCTTGACTTGCAACCGACTATAGACCGTTTTATCGTGGGTAGCGCCATTTTGAGAGCGAGAGAGAAAGGGAAAGGGCTACCGGCGCTTTCCCCCTTTCTGGTTGTGTAGAAAGAGTGAAAGTCCCGGATGAGAGGCTTGGTGGGTGTTGAGTGTCTGCCGTGCCCTAACTTCGTACGCGCTTTCTTTTCAGATTTAAACTCGCAAACTTAATTAGAGCCACGGGCTTCGATGGCGACAGTCCCCGGTCATCGCGACACCATTGCTCGGTCACAGGGTGCACGAATAACGACAGAAAGCGTAGAATACTGCCCGCGGACCTATGTAGCTTGCACGGAATCCGGCAAGGCGAGTGCGGATGCAATGTTTTTGAGCTCCATCGCTTCCCGCAGGACTGGAAATGATGAACATTCATTAATTTTTGCTTGCAATAGGCATATTTCAACGTAGCCGTTTTTAGTAATCAACAAGCGATACCCAAAATGGGAACCTGAATTAACTTTTGTAAACACCCGGAGCTGCTACAGATCGTTTTGCTGCGCTGCTTTTATCTTGCGTGTCTGTGTTCTTATATTTCCTTGTGGATGAACGACGAAGACGTTCTAGATTTACTTATATCGAACCGCAGAAAGCCTCAAAGCAGCCACGAATTATTTTACTATTTGATGCAATATTTTGAGTACTCACTTCCAATTTCTATCGCTGGCACGTTCGCTGCCGCTGTTCCCCGTCGCCGCACTGGCGAATGCGATGACTCGAACAAAGAAACGTGCACACTGCGCTCGAAAACGCAGATCGCAACATACGAGACGTACCCTGCAGCGACTATCCAGCGCTTCAAAGCGCCCAATCAACGGAAACAACCCACCAGCGGCACTCAAGGAGCGCTCTTGCCGGCTCTCTGGTATCGCGCAGGAGATCGCGATTCAGGAAAACCGATAGAACTACCTTTTCAACAATTTATAGCCTCACCCGGCGGCGGAAATGAGCCTTCAACTAAGTGCTGTAGATGATAAAATTGAGTCAGTCACCACTGCAAATTATCAATATTAAGATCAATTCAGTTACACAATTTTACATGCTGAAACAGCAATTATCACGAGAAAACTGGCACGCACCTTGCGAGCGTACCCCATGTTCATCGGCGGTACGGCGTTCGGTGCGCGATCCATTCACAAAATGTTCCGAGCAGAGTCGAGAGGATGGCGTTGAGGAAAAGTCTTCGGTTTACGGACGCAATCCACTGCCGCCGAGACCGGGGTCATTGCAGCCGCTTTCGCCTTGCCGGATTCCTTGCAAGCTACATAGGTCCTCGGACAGTATTCGACGCTTTCCGTCGTTATTTGTGCACCCTATCACCCAGCAATGGTGCCCCGATGACCGGGGGACTGTTGCCATCGAAGCCCGTTGCTCTAATCAGCGGCGCAGACTTCCCATTTTCCCGGCGGGGGCAGGCTGAAAAGTTCTCCGGGGGGGGGGGGGGGAAGGTCACTTTTTCGTTAAAACTGAGATTGAAGCTGACGAAAGCACGCTCGGGATTCCATTTTCCATGTATTTTGTCAATAAAGGCAACGTGGGCGTTATTTGTTTACATGCCACTACTGGAAGCTCGTTACATGGCACGTAAACAGCGTCTCAGTAAGGATCATGGCCCGGTCCCGGGGGGGGGCTCTGCCCCCATGGATTCCTACCAGGGGGGCACGAGCCCGATGCCCCCTTCGCAGTCTACGCCTATGGCTCCAATTGTTTCATGAGTTTAAAAACGAGAAGAAAGCGCGAACGAAGTTGAGGCACTGCTGACACCCAACATCGGCCAAGCCTCTCATCCGGGACTTTCACTCTTTCTACACAACCAGAAAGAGGAAAGCGCCAGTAGCCCTTTCCCCTTTTCTCTCTCACCCTCTTTCAGTAAAACGGTCTATAGTAAAGTCGATGTATTTAGTTTTCGAAATGTTAATTTCCATTCTCACAACATGCTTCGAGTAGACATTCGCGAAGTACGTGACTTTGACAGTCCTGGACTTGAACCAGAATATAAAGTAGGCTGGAGAGACACTGAGGATTCAGAAAGACTTTATTGCAATTCTCGTAGCTTCAACTTCTTTGTTTCTAGTAATTTCTTGGTCTGCAGTCCCGTCAAGTTGGGCGTCTCAGACTCCGCCCCCATGGAGGATCGACGCACCCGTGAGTCAGCGGGCCTCCGCTACGCCTCGTCGGACCGCAGCAGGCACGTCTGCATTATCTGCCGCAGGTTGTCCACGAGCCAAACGAACGGCCTGCCAACGCAGTTCAGCGACGCCCCATCAAAAACCGGAAACCTTTTTTTTTTTTTTCTCGTAAAATTGTTAATTTACGGAACTCTCGATGGGGTTCATGCATTTTCTTTGGTTTAGTTCTAGGAATGGTTAACACATGCGATAGTATTTCTAAGACCACCATCCCGTGAGATCATCATGTCCACCGCGGCTCGACAGCCAAATTTAACGTGAAAACCTGAACTGGTGTATAATTATACCCTGACAGACCCTTTTCAAAAGTCTACTAAGCAACATCGGAGGTGTTCGGCACGAAATCATACTTTTGGTTCTTAATATATAGGTTAGGTTGCGCAAGCTACCGCCTACTCGTTTTACGCAATACTCGTTTTCGACTACGAGCTAGCCGAGTTAACCATGAGCTCTATTATTTGTTTATTTCTAGAATATTTCCAAGATAGGGGACCAAACTTCGCGTTCCAGCCCTAGCCTAAACCAAAGCTTATTAAAAAAAAGAACATCTCGTGTTTTTTTTTGTTTTTGTTTTGTAAGTGAATTGCGGCGACGTTGAGGCGCTTCCGCTTCACACTTTTCTTCACATTCTGCTGCATAGAGTTACGCTGCCGTGTTTAACTTACGTCCTGGTAAATTTAGCGCACAATGTTCGTGACTGTGAGTCGCGAGACACCATGACGTCACGGGACACTAAATGCCCGCTGCATTTAGCGGAGAAATCTTCCAGTTAAATATTGAGGTGAAATTTCTCCGCTACATTTCCTGGGAAGTGATTTCCGTCACAGTGACAAGAGGTGTGACGCCAAATGACGTCATGTCTCGTGGCGTCACGGCCCTACTCGAAAAACACACGGGATCCGCTGCGATACATCGGGAATAGAGAATTTAGGGAGTTTTCGTAGACCGTGTTTCCCCTCCGCTAAGTCCTCCGGCAACGAAGAAGCCGCTACTGCGCCTGCGCGCCGATGGCTTTGACTGTGGAGTTCCAAGGGTTGCGGAGAGCGTTGTGGGACGGCGAAAACAATCTACGAAAACTCCCTTTTAGTAGATCGTTCCGATAACGATACCCGATACACCGTCGACGCCTTTGCGCATGCATCGTTTCGCCAACGCGTATCGCTATCCGAAGTCTAGGAATGATCTATTAAAACTTCCCAATAGGGAGTTTTAGTGGTTCGTTCCGATACCTCCCATAACGGTGCCCGATAACGATACGATGAATAGGCGAAGGCGTCGGCGGAGTATCAGGTATCGTCATCAGAACGATCTTCTGTAATACCAGCCGCGGTGGACCAAGAAAGCAGAAAGTACTGTTGTGGCTCCTACTGTCAGCGATATCGTGCAGGACGCATCCACCCCGAAAGGGCATCTTACGTGGCCGGGTTGCACTCTTCATCCGGCTTATCTGACTCCGTCCTGCATAGATTGAAACCGCGGTTGAAACGCGGTGCCACCGTCACACACGTCCCTTCAGTGGACCGCTTTCGGAAGATATTACCCGAGCTCTTTGTATCTACCTTTGATTCGACCCTTGGTGCCTGAAAAAGAAAAGAGGAAAAGCGGGAGTTTGTAAATTTTTGTTCGAAGGAGACGCCAAATGCAGAGAATGCCCTCACGTCGAGGCGTTGTGCACCGGGCATGGCTTTCTTTCGAGATGACGCCTGAAATGCGGACCAGCCCAACTTTGAGAATCTTTCAGCGTTGCAACGAAGGGTAGGGCGATACATGGTCGTTGGCAAAATGAAAGACATGCACACATGTCGAGACATGACTCTCAAGTCATGACTCTCAAGACAAAAAACAAAACAAAAAATAAGCATGCAAGAAATTAGAGGGTTGACGGATGATATTTATGAAGGCGGGGGTGGCCGAATTGTCGCCGGGGCCTGTATACATATAGTGTGACGAGTTTATTAAGATTTCCGCTCCTGCTCAAGGCACATGCGAAGGAATTCCAATTTAGCGGACCCCAACAGCAGACTTTCGGGCCTGGAAATGTTCTTCATGATATACAAGGCCTCAACAAACATACAAAGCATTTCTTAAAAAAAAAGATAATAATTAATTTGGTTTGTATAATAGGTGAACAGGGGTGCTGTATGAGGCTGTTTATCTTGCCGATACTCGAAGTTGTCGCAACATGTTTTTCTTTGTCTTTTCTTCCTCGATCACAAATATGGTGGCAGCGGAGAGCAAATTCCATAATGCACCGAGGTCTGATCTCCGATTTGCTTGCGAATGCCAAAGTGTCTAGTTTTTTAACCTCTTCTACACCAACGGGCTGTTGACAAATGAGCCCGCGTTTTCCCACACCAGGTGTTGGCACTGCGCATGCACAGAAACCAGACGCACAAACATACAAAAATAAAACAGCGTAACCCTTTAGTTGATGTTTAGAAAAAGATTTCCACAGGTGAGTCCATAGGAGCCAGGAATTAGAGGGGTTTACATTAGAGTCACTAAATAAAGCTACGCTTTCAGAGTACCGAAACTCCCAAACTACACGTCTGAAGCGCGTCAGGCGCCGCCATCTTGGGTCCACGCGCAGATGAAGGAGTGACTGTAGCTGAGCTCAAGCCGAGCTGTAGCCGTCGCCTGCGCCAGCTGCCGCAGCCGCAGCTGTGGCAGCGAATCAAGGTCGTGTTGTTCGTATCTTGATGTAACATGGAAAACGCGCGTGCTGAGCGACGGACTTCAGCGTGCTCGTGCAGTAAACAGCAAACAGCAGCAGGCAGAGGGTCGCTGGACCTAAGATGGTGGCGTTAAAGAAACGCGATGATGGTGATAGTGACTCACGTGACGGCCGCTATCCAATGATGCCGCAGCGAACCAGAGTATTGTTGGATAGAGCGACTGTATTGTCGGCAAAATGCCAAAGAAAAAGGAATGCGGTACTCTGAAAGCGTAGCTTTATTTAGTGACTCTAGGTGCGACCGCAGCGCATCTAATCGAAATTTGACAATAATGGTAAAAAAAGAAAAAGATAGATAAAAGGAGGATTGGGAGCGCGTGATTGGCCCCCTGTCGATCATATCTTTCCGTCGCATTCATCTAAGCGTAGCCGTTGTCTAAGAAAAAGCGACTTTTTGCACTTGCCTAACATGTTCGGCTTCTCGGTTGTATAACATTTTGTTACTAAAAATTGGCGTGATACATTTTTTTTGTTGTGATCATGAAGGGTTATAGGATTTTTTTTAATTGTCATTAGCGGGCGTAAGTTACACTAATCCCAGTGGTAGCCGCCTAAGGTGGTTTAGATTCAGCGTGGGTGTAGATAGTGTTACCAAGATAGTATAATCAAGAAATGTTCCACCTCAGGATGTTTTTCTCGGTTCATTACCGCTAAGCTCAATTTAAATGCAAAACGTTATTTACCTGTCAGACCTACTTCCCACTCTCGAAATTGCATTAAAACTTAAAGTTTGAGGTGGTTCATTGCCTTTTGCTGCCGGCCACTACCGTTGACCGTAAACAGGGTGTTTCCTTTCACAAGTAACACATTAAAAAAAAGAAAAAGAAAACAGTGTGTGACCTTTACATGGGTGCTGTTTTCGCTGTGTATTTAGTTAGACTGGACAATATTTATCACGATCCACCGGCTAATTAACAACAATTGCCTAATTAGCTTTTTAAGTACTGATTTTATGAGTCGTGTTCCGATTGAAGTTTTAGGGTCAGTCACCAATAATGGTTAGACCTATTCATGGGCGTACCAACCGGAAAGGCAAGAGGGGCTGCTTGCCCCCCCCACATTCTCAGAGTGGGGGGGGGCAAGGCATGTGTTTTGCCCCCCCCCCCCGAAACAGCCGCCAAGTGGGCAGGGCAAACACTGGCCGGCGGCGCCCAAGGGATACCAAGGGCACCGCCCCCCGGCCCTTGGTGGGGGGGGGGGGGGTTGGTTTGCCCCCTCACTCAAAAACAAGTTGGTACGCCAGTGGACCTATTTATACAATTTTCGAAAAGGCAATGGTCTTTCAGATATTCAGCGATACGTCTTTGAATGTTCGTCGGCAATTCAAAAAGTGCGCGCACAAAGCGCGCCTCATTATCAATGTAGTACAAGAGTGACGTTGTACACGTGCCCGTCAGCTTCTTTATCTCGGCAGCGCGTGGTAGGTGGAAGCGTCAACAGGAGTTCATTAGACATTTTTAGTTATTTAATCTATGGATCGTGACAAATACTGCCCCCGTCTAAAGTCCGCCGAACCTTTTAAATACACAGTGAAGCAGCACCCGTGTAAGAATTTCCCAGCTTTCTTCAAAATTATGTTACAAATGAAAAAAAAAAAAAGTTGTATACATGCCGGCGAAGGATACTCATCATACCTTTACGAAGTCTGCGCGCTCATTCGTATTAGCCATTTTATAATTTGACCGGGAATTAGGCAGTATCTTGTGGGATTTCCAGTAAAGAACTCACAGAAAGAAAAGGAAAGAGAAATAAACGTGGTCGTGCTGAATACAAGTGAAATAGTGTACTGCACCCAAAATAATTACTACCATAAACTGAATCTCATGTTGTCATGCTATTGTTTGTGTACCTTTTGTGCTCCTTGCGGCTTGGTCTCTTCGGCTCGGGCGAAACTGACTCCGGGTTTGCCTTGAAGGTTGCGCACACTACCGGGTCTTTGCTGAAAGGCAAAAACGACAGGCCGATCACTCGCAATGGATGCTACGGTGCATTCTTCCTGCCATCATCAGCGACAATGCGTGTTTGTCCACATTGGTCGGCAGGAAGGCCGTTAATATGAGCGCCCTAAAGAACGTGATTTTCGTAAATGACCGAGAACCAACGCCACAAATAATCGCACAAAAAAATAATCTTTGTTTTTACGTTTGGAATATTGTTTACGAAGTACAATCATAGTCATCGTCATCTCAAAACAAACAAAAATAAACATTGATTTTTTATTTCGAAGTTTAACAATGTCTGGAATGCAGTGATCATTTTTATTTATCTTAGAAGGCGTTAAAATGTTGTTTAGAAGAGTGAAGAAGACCATATTAGAGAGTTTTACAAACTTCTGCGCCTGCTCGCTGCGAGACCCCAAGCTCCCCGGGAGGCCCAAAGCCGTCGGGGCTGTTCTAAAACTCTCTAATGTTTATTCATTTCCCCGCTAAAGTTAACGGGGAAATCGGCTGACGTCACATGCACATCTCATCTGAAGTCACATAAGGCACCTCACGGACGTGGCGTCTCGGTGTCACGTGACCAAACCGTCAAAGGCGTTAGGTCACGTAACATCCATTTCCCGCTAGATTTAACGAGAAAATGAACAAACAGGCGGTCAAATGTGCGAGATTAAAAAAACTACGTAAAAAATAAATAAATCATGTTTTGAAACAAAAGAAGAAAAAAGAAACACGATATTTTCTTTTGAGCAAAGCCGCAAGCGGAGACAGCAATGACAAGTGTGGGCCATGTATACGCACCTTGGAGGGGGACTTAGTACGGCCGGAGACAGGTGCAAAGACTGCCCCTCGGCCGGGGACCCTGGTGCCGGACTTGAAGCTTCTTCGCTAGGTCACGGGCGAGGAGTTCGCATGAAGGGGGCGGGGCCGGAACGACAGTGGCCGGACACTCGCGCAACCCTCGCTCAAACCACTCACCTCTTCTCAGAGCTGGAGGCGCTGTCGAAGCAAGGGATGCTCTAAGAACGAACTCCACGCATACACACAAACACACGCACGCACACGCGCGCGCCTACACACACACGCACACGCACATTGAAAGCATGGCGGCACGACTGGTGCGTGCAAGAACGTGTGTGCAAGAATGCGTGCAAGAATGTGAGGCGTGCGCGTGGACGTCGCTTTAAAAAACTTGCAATTGCGCGGGCACGCTCGCACGAGCAGAGACGTGGCGGCGGCCAGTCACTCCGCTTGCAATCGTGGCATGCATGATTGAGAGTTAACAAACGGCAACCCCTATAAAGCCGGGATCAGACTGCCTGTATACATCATACAAGAGACAGTCTACGTGCAGATTGGAACGCGAGTCACCGCGAGATCTGTGCTTCGAATGCCGCATGGCAATGAGTTCAAGGAGATACCTGCGACGACGGTGGAGGAGCGCGTCATACCGCAGCCCGCCATGTCAGCCTTGTAACCCTCTCCCCACCAAGCTCTGGGTTGATCTAGATATCGGTATTTACCGGTTTTTACAAAACAAGCAAGCTTAATTTTCACTTTTCGCATGTAGTGCTCCTGATCAAACATGGACACCATACTGGACACCATATTGAGGGCGATGTTTTGAGCGCATGTCAAGAACGAATTCACATTGCTATTGGCGACGGGGGCGATCGAAAGCGTCACTGTGGTCGGCCGTCCATGATTGGCCGAATGCGACTATAACGTCAGCAAAGGATTTTTCATCTACGGAAATAAGAGTAATACAAGAGCTTCAATGTTGACGGTGTATGCAGTGCTAGTTTCAGAGCGGAATGATTCAAGCTTCCACCACGCTAATTCCAAACACCATCGAACTTGTTGGTCCCTGGTAATGACGTCACGAGGAGAACCGTTGGAAGGCGCCACCAAAACATCTCACCGCTATACTTCGTTTCAGCTTAGGTCCAGACGCAGCCGATGCTACGCGCGAGCATATGGCCCAGAACAGTGCTTGCACTGCCGAGCGCGATGTGCTTGCAGGGATGCTGAAAGCGGAGCTCGCGCTTGTAGCTTTGGCTGCGTCTGGACCGAAGCTGAAACAAAATATAATACTCTGCGACGCTCTGCGACAACTTTCCTTGGCAATGCAGTGGAAGGTACAGGCGCGCGTTCCCTCTCCCATTTTGAGCGCTGATAAAGCTGTGCGCGGGCTCTCCTCCCCTCCCCGGAAATCCCAGGAAAAGACCGGTAATCTTGATGGTGCGGAAAGCACCTATACTTCGTTTTAGCTTGGGTCCAGACGCAGCCAATGCTACGAGCGCGAGCGTGTGGCCCTGAACAGTGCTTGCAGTTGCACGAGCGCGCGTGCTTGGCAGGGACGCTGAAAGCCAGAGCTCGCGCTTGTAGCATCGCCTGCGTCTGGACACGAAGCTGAAACAAGTATAGCAAAAGAACAGACCATTTGCTATATTACTCAAGCATCAGGAGAATGCAGGGATTGGTGTTCCACGCGCCGCACGCGCTCGCCTTCCACGTATAAGAGATTCGAATAAATAACCAAAATAAAGCGTTGACGAACGCGCGTGCAAGATGATTTGTTTTAGGTTTTGCTTTAGAAAAGTGCTATACTTCGTTTCAGCTTGTGTCCAGACGCAGCCGATGCTACAGAGCAAGCTCTGGCCTTTCCAGCTTCCCAGCCAAGCACGAGCGCTCGTGCAGTGCAAGCACTGTTCATGGCCACATGCTCGCGCTTGTAGCATCGTGGTGCCTGGACCCAGCGAAACCAAGTATATACTCTCGTTTCAGCTTGGGTCCAGACGCAGCCGATGCTACGAGCGCGAGCGTGTGGCCTTGAACAGTGCTTGCATTGCACGAGCGCGCGTGCTTGGCAGGGACGCTGGAAGCACAGGAGCTCGCGCTTGGCATCGCCTGCGTCTGGACCCAAGCTGAAACGAAGTATACTGCTGAGGCCAGCACGTGCGGCGCGTGGAACACGCAACCCTGCATTCTCACTTGACGCTCGGAGTAAATTAGCAATAGGACTACAGTGAACTAGAATAGAAGTAGTGGAAAAATAGCCGGCATCCAGGTGAGGCGCTTCGTGTAGAACCTACCAGGTAGCGCTGGTGTTCGATTCCGGAGCACTCCTGCCAGCGAAGTTCGCGCCAAGCGTAGCTGTTTTTGATCTTAGCGGTTCATTAGTGTGGCCTATGTATGCTTTATGGGTGTTTCAACGTCTATGAATTAATGTTTAATGCTTACTTGGGCAATGTAGTGAAAACCGGGGTAACCAGTCTTGCATGCTGGCGCGTAGCGGTGTGGATCCGTCTTCTTTCTCTTCGTTTTCATTGCTTAGCGACAAGACTCGAACCAATGTAATCACAATGCCAAGCCCTTGACATTCACGAAAACAAATCGCGAAAACGACCACAGACACCACAGGAACCATCTGAGAACGTACGCGACGCCATATCCCATGTTACAGTAGCCAAGTCCTCCGGATTTCGACAACAGCGCCACTCGCGGCAGTCTACACTTCTGGCTTCACACAGCCAATGGGTCGGCGCCGACGCTTTTTCCACTACCCCTATATTCTAGTTCACTGTAATAGGACTACTGCAGAAGCTCGCCGTCGGCACGCGCTCAGCAGTTGCGCACACAGCTATGGCCGCCAGTGAATACTCCCTACAGACAATAGACCATTTGCTATATTACCCAAGCATCAAGGAGAATGCAGGAATTGGTGTTCCACGCGCCACACGGCGCATGCCTGTTGCGCTGGCCCCTGATAGTAGGTGACGAAAAAAAAATTTCCATCTATAAGGAGTATTTACTGGGCACCATATTTGTGGGTGCTGTCTAGAGCGCAGCAATACGTAAACGAACCAAGCAATA
>JAZHYW010035998.1:0-16838 GCA_037355805.1 Ixodes ricinus | reverse complement strand
GTGGATCCGATCCTCCCAGGATTGTGTCTCAGGCTCCTGTATCCAACGCGCAACCAAACGACGCCGAGTAAGCGACCAGTTTCTCGTCACTGTCTCCTGCACCCGGTCTGAGTTGAGTGCTCACGTTAACGTACTGTGAACGACGCTGAGGGCTCGGTGTCACGTGGTCACGTGACGTCACGGTGTCAAGATATGACGTCAAGTAATGTCACGTCACGTGACCCCGTGCCATCAAGTGACGTGGTCATGTGACTCACTGCGTCAAGTCAATTCAAATTGAAAACGCCTCACTAGATTCATTAACGTTGTTGGCACCGTGACCGTCATATGCCATCACGACTTCGCACCACGAGTCACGGGACACCGTAACGTTCTCGACTGTCATGAGCCCGAGTCGAGTGCTCGGGTTCGTGACAATCAACCTGTGCAAACATTCGGGTAATGGCTCGTGTTCAATTAAATATCAGAATAGCCGAACTCGAACAATGTCTGAAGCTCAGCCCATGCTCTAGGCTTTGCCATCCCCAGCGCATGATTATGATGAACACTGATGGTATGCTATAATAACTGGCGTCAGATTACGTGGCCGCTTGTTCTAATTGCGAAATGAGGAAAACAAAACCTGTTTCTTTTCTTCTTTTTTTTTTGCGTCTATTATTGCGCGAAGAGGAAAACTGATGGATGCCTTGCAGGTTATCGTCAGGGATTAGTTCTGTGCGCTATTTATTGAAAGCGCGAGAATCGATGCACGACTTATTTTACATGTACAGATCTCTCGTACATAAGCTACAAGTGCGTACGGTGAAGCATACCTGAGAAGAAAGATCCTGGTGACCCCAGATGGACGGCTAAACGTTGGCAGCCGCTCTAATGTCTCACAGCGTCGTTCTCACGTTCTTGTCCAAGCTTTTACCACCTCCGTCTTTTGTTCAAACCTCACAGGTTTTCGTGTGCAAAAGAAGAGCAATCGAAAATTATTGTTAACAGGTGACACAAATATAAGGGTCGAATAACACCCCAAACGGAGGAGGGTCAAGAGTCTCTCAGGAATAAAAAGTATTCTCTAAAAGATCAGCGAACAAACAAACAAACAAACAAACAAACAAAGGAAAAAGGGTAGTTTTAAAATTATACTGTGTTGCTAAAGGTTCCTCGGCCCTGCATCTACAACAGAGAGCAGAGAGCGTGAGCCCCGGAAACTACTTTGTTTGCGAAAACACTCTTACCGGAATGCGCATTTTTGTGGTTCCAGACATGTTTGTAGCTGCGAGGCACGGACGTGCCTCGCCGACGCTATACAATACAATAATAATTTCTTTATCTCAAATACATGGATTTCACTGACCTTACAATTACTGCTATTGAGTAACCTTGCTGCTGAGCGTGTACCTTCTGCAGTGTGTATTTTCCACCACCAGATTTGATTTTATCAGCAAAAGCAAATCGCAATGACCACCAGCGTATAGTGCGATGACGTCACGTGCAAACCATGTTAAACAATTCAGTTTCCTGGTGAAATGCGATGTTCGCAACACGAACAAAATTAGATGTCGAAATTGTAAAGCTGGGCAGTATTTATATAGCAGTCTCGCGATGATATATGTGGCAGCCTAATGAAATGTTAGAGCGCATGACTGAAAAAGCACAGAGTTGTAACGTGAATGTCCTGAACAAGTGCACGTAAAACCGAACAAAATATTAGCTTCACGAGACAGTATTTCGTGAAGTTTCGAGCTTACGCAAGCGGATGCCCAAAATGTGTTATATATTGGAAATCTGTCCTTCGCGCTCTTTGTGGGTAATTAGGAATATCATTGCATGCGTGTATTTCTTTATACAGTAAGGCGTTGTGTATGTGATTACATATAATAATACCATTTATCATCTCTCTTTTTCTGCACATTTCGTGTATTTGCCTTCAGATCTATCATGTGAGCACAAAGACTTCTTTTCGCCATACCCGCGACCCGGTGTTTCACACTACCAAACGACGAACATAAAAGCACGTTTCCTCAGATCGGCTCAACAGCTGGCGTTTCTTCGAGTATCGTCCTCCTGTGTCGGTCTAAAGCGGTTATGTGAATATCATAGTCAAATTCATTGATGACAATAAAAATATAAATAAATAGTAACTGAAGACTTGATAACATAAATGAAGGGCCGACCAGCTTAAAAATATACGTCATAAGTAAATGCATGCCCAATTATCTGAAAGATGATCTGCAAATCTTTTCCTGAGTTTTTATTCTCGATAGGCACGTGTGTAAGTGATTTGGAAGAGCCTTAAACAAATTTCTAAATTTGAAACTGATTTAAATAACTGTGTGTTCCTGACACATAACTAACTTTTCAAACATGTATGTCTGTTATGTCCTCTTTTATATGATTAACATCAAGTTTATGTCTGTGGGCTGGACAAAAACCAAATGCACAGGGGCACGTGGCGAAACAATCACGATAATGTACGCAGACCGCCAGTAAAGCGACCGATTAAGTAGCTGCCATGTCGAGTATGGAGCATCAAATGATGCTTTGTTCTATTTAACAAATAAATAATTAATTAGCAAGCGTGATGCTAATTTTCAAATTGAAATGATCGGCATTTTGTCAAGAAGAAACCTAAACAGATAGGCTATGTCAGTTTACAAGTAAATGTTCACCTAAGTTTGCGCTATTTCAGGCCAGCTTCGATAGGAGTACGAATGTGCGTACAGATTTAAGTGAACAATCTTCATCACTCCTTTCTGTATGACTCTTGGCCTACATGATTGTGGGTTAGGAAATCAAGCGTTGTTATTACCACTCAGTGTTTCCATCAAAAATAGACTGGAATGGATTGTCCCAAAACTTTCGAAACACTTTGAAAATATGATTGCTTTTAGCTCGGTTGCGTCATCACCATTTATGTTGTCAAACGTATTTCGTAAATTATATTTCAAAATATAGGGGGTGGTTCAAGTCACTAGGCTCGATCTAAAATGGACCGTAAAAATCGACGCCTGCACGCAGCCATCTAAACTTTTCGTCCAAAGTGTATTTCACAGGTCGGTTTTTTCTTGTAAAATTACAAAGCGTTGCTCTCGTTCTATAAAACATAGGGCCAAGAAACTTGCCTGGGTCAACGGCGGGCGGTGACGCAGACGACCAAGTCCAGTAGCGGGGTGTGTTTGGCGTTCGTATTGATAGATGGCGTCGGGAGCAGCGTCCGAAGGTGCAGCCGACCAGCGAAAGAAAGCAGACGACACGCAGACGAAATCCGTTGGCAGCAAAAGCGCCGCCGTTATGCAGACGCGTTATATTACTTTAAGTTTTGCTTTTATTGTCCGCATTTATTTTTTAACAAAAGGTACATTTTAAAAAGATTATGTTCATTTTAATAAACCACGGTGGTCGTGAGCCGTCGTGATAAGGAGGTAGCGCCATCTATCAATACGAACGCCAAACACACCCCGCTACTGGACTCGGTCGTCTGCGTCGCCGCCCGCCGTTGACCCAGGCAAGTTTCTTGGCCCTATGTTTTATAGAACGAGAGCAACGCTTTGCAATTTTACAAGAAAAACCGACCTGTGAAATACATCTTTGACGAAAAGTTTAGATGGCTGCGTGCAGGCGTCGATATTTACGGTCCATTTTAGATCAAGCCTGGTGACAACGATCTGCACATTCCAGTATTTTAAGCACTGCCATTATTACCTTAGTTAAAAAGCACAACTATGATTAAACTTTTAAGACTGCGACGCAAAGTAGTACCATTCACGGGTATTTCAGGCGACATACCGCACTTCGTGACAATCTTTCGATGCAGGTAAAACATACGTGACCGAGGTAAACAACTGGTTGTTAAGCCGTACAATTACGACGTTTTGTATGTTAATATAGGCTTTATTTTTCTTTTATCGTCCAAATTAAATAACGCTATTTCTAATTTTTGGTACTTAAAATAAATATGGATTCTCCACAATACTCGTTTCACGGCGGAAATAGTGCCCATTGCCTAAACAACTCGGAAAATATATTCTCACTTCAGCGGCTCGAACCGGTTCGAAACGGTTTGAACCGTTATTTGTGCTTCCCGGATCTGAACCGGAACTGAACCGGAAGCCGTGAACCCGAACTCGAACCGAACCATTAAAAATTTCGGTTCGACACTCTGGTGGGTAGAGGCAAAGCTAGCTGCCTTTTTCTCTACTCACACTTCGAACGCGTTCGATTGCCAAACGCCAGCGTCCAGCGTTCTGCGTTTGCATTTGAACTCGTTCGAAGAGCGAGTATAAAGAACAAAGGCAGCAACCTTTGCGTCTACTCTACTAAGCGCATTCACGTCCCCGCACTCTCTCGCCTCATCCTCTCCCTCAGTTTCTCGGCGCATACATCTGTCCACTATACGGAGCGCAAGTTCGTCTGCTTCTTTTGTGGGTGGTTGTGGTGACGCCAAAACACCGAGCTCTGATTGGCTCTGATTGAAGGATAGTGGGTAGACCTCAGTGCTAGTTGTCTTGAGGTCTACCCTCTATCTTTCAACCAGAGCCAATCAGAGCTCGGCGTTCTGACGTCACCACAACCACCTGCAAAAGAAGCAGACGAACTTACACTCCGCATTGTTCGAGGGATGTGCCCGAAACTTCGTTTTCCCAATCAAGACCATAACTATTAAAAAAAAAAGAAGAAAGAAAGAAAGATGAAAAAGTAAACTTTCAGGTACGCGAAAGACTCAAGGCCACTGTACGAGGGGTGTTCATAAAGTTCGTATTATCGGCACAAACAAATTTAAAAAGCGGAACAAAACAGGCATCAACATGAGCGCCCGTCCCTCTAGTTTCCGCACAGTGTACACATCGCGTGCTATAGTAGCGCAGAACGCCGCTAGGGAGTCGAAACCAAAATGGCACCTCCCGTCGGTGCCAAGCACACGCAGTGATTCATTTTTTTCCATTTGAGGGGAAGCAATGCCAAGGATATTCATTAAAATCTGGGAGCATTGTTCTGGCACAACGCCCAAGTTTATGAAACTATGGTTAAATGGCGTTGACGCTTCCAGTGTGGCCAAACAAGAGGAAAGCATTTCAAGGACGACTGTCCAAGTGATTGCTGAAGTGGTGCGATTTCTCAACACTCAAAACGAGGGGTTCTAAAACAATGGCCTCCGGCATGTGGTCCATCGCTTGCAAAAGTGGATAACGCTTGGTGGCGAACATGTAGAGAAAGTCTCAACTCCTACTAAAGTTTGATTGATCAATCTCTATTCCTTCGTGACAATGATACGAACTTTATGAACGCCCCTCGTAGCTGTCTGCGAAAATAGATGATTCGTCTCAAAACACATATCTTTAAAAAATAAAAAAGAACACAAGAAAGTAAGTTGTTCTTTGCTCTGATGACACTCATGCTTCATTTATCAACTTTAATGACGTCGTGTCATAATTTACTTTTTTAGTTTTCTTTCCAAAGTGTATTCCAGTGACTTGTAAGAAACTGATGTCGCACGTTCCTCGTACCTAGTTGGTTGTCTATCTCTGTACGGTATGGGATAATTCGTGTCGTTCATACCAATGGCAATGTGACGTGCTACATTTATATCCCCTGCTCGTATTTAAGTAATGCCTAACAAATGACTTGCTTGTTTCAGCGACGAGAGAAAAGGTTCAAATTCATCATCGGAGAGGTAATGCATTATCGTGCGAGCTTATATATCGCGAACAATAAATATATGAAATACAGCGTTTGACTGGTGCAATTCATCTTCCAAATTAGCTACGAAACCTTTCTGCCTCTCTGCCCCTTTTTTCTTTCAGTTCCACCGGAAGCTCTGACAGCAGTGACACGTTAGTCTCCCGTCATTACTTGTTCATTTTATTATATTTAACGATCTCCATTGAAAGTCATAGCAAGGACTAGTGATATACAATGTAAAAGAAAACAATCACAAAAAGCGAGTTAAGAAAATATGACGTTAAGTTCAACGGTAAAATTTTCAAGCGAAGAAAACGTTAGTATATCATTTTTAACTTTCAAATAAATTCCTATCCAGTACATTTTTTCCCTTCATTTTAGGGTTAAGATTGTTATTACTGAAGGATGTGTCCCTAAATTACGGGGTGTAATTTTTTTTCGATGGCTTGTGTAGTTTTGTAAAAATCTTATCTCAAGGTGTTTTGTTTTTTTTCGGTGTTTTGGCGAAATCTAAACTACTGCCTCAAGCATGATAGCAACCTTAGTGATCAGCTGCATGATCATTGCGTGGCGCAAATTTCGTACCGCGGTACCGTAAAACGTACAACTGGCATAGTCGCAAGAGCAGTTTCGATCAGTCAGGTAAGATGCTACGGCTGTTTTGCGGCTTTGCTTCGTAGGTATCAAACATCTGTGGCAAACGTTAATACACATTCATAAAGTTTCCGGTCGAAAAGCGAGTTGGCCACGATGGACGCAGGCTCAGCGCAGGCTCAGAATGACCCCCCCCTCCATCCTCTGAAAAACCTACAATCTTGGTAGTGTGCTATGCACGTTGCTGAAGCGTTGTGGAAGCTAATCGTAACTCGCGCTGGGCAGGAGTGGACCAAACTATGGCCGCCAGTGAATGCCGTGTGCAGGAGTTGCGGTGACGTCAGAACGATGCCGAGCTCTGATTGACTCCGCATATGATTCGTGCGCGACCACTGAGCAACCCTTACAAACTACGGCCGCTAAAACATAACACAACAAGCAGAAATCGTTCGCTGGGGCGGCTGAAAAGGCAGCAGAAAAATGCGCCCGAACGAGTGGCAGTGCGAACAAGTAACTTCCTTGAATACGAACATGACGTCGGGGCACAAGGTTGCTTGACAAACAGCCAACCGCCTGAATTCTCTTTGAGGAGCTGGTTTAGCATTTTTAATACCGGTTCTTTAGAGTGGATCGCGGTTTCCCATTAGTGGAATATTTTGGCCGTGCTCGTATTCAGACTCAGCGATATCAGTCATTCATTTTGGTTCGACTTTTGGCCGGAGCCACCCTGTACACAACTTCATTTGTACAATACAAAACGGGAGATGAAAAATCTACAAAAATTATGGCAAACTGCTAGGCAGTTATCTTGCATACGTGAAACGTTCTAACATCACAAAC
The DNA here is from genome assembly GCA_037355805.1 of Ixodes ricinus. Classification (NCBI taxonomy): domain Eukaryota; kingdom Metazoa; phylum Arthropoda; class Arachnida; order Ixodida; family Ixodidae; genus Ixodes; species Ixodes ricinus. The sequence goes on along the minus strand of JAZHYW010035998.1, from coordinate 9,734 downwards.
GTTTAGCGATACTCTGAGTTTCCAGACGCCAGACGCAGGCACGTATCCAGGGGTGGCCCATGGGGCTCTGCCCCCCCCCCCCCCCGAAATCTTCAATTTTGCTGGGACCTCCTCTCCCCCTCCCCTCATACAACATTTTGTCATTGGCGGGTCCCCCCGAAACAAAATCCTGGCTACGTGCCTGGCCAGACGCATACGTTCACAGCGCTCTTCATCAGAGCGCTGTGTACGCTTTGATGAAGCTTTCAGGTAGACGCTCTTCATCAGAGAATTGAATGCGTAAGTAGCATGCGTGTACACTTGATAGTTGTTCCTAGAATGAAGCGATACTACCGTTAATCGAGATGATAAACCTGGCTATCTTCCAGAGCCTTCCATATATACTCTCTGAGCTTCTCTCCCTTAGTGCGTACAGGTGGTCGCGCTCCTCCTCGCCAACCCTTTTGTCACATGACCTCCCCGTTAACCAATCAGCTTCGAGAACCTCACTCCTCCTCTCCCACCAGTCAACCAATCAGTGTCAAACCTCGCGGCCACGCTTTTATCTTTAGCCAAAGAACGTTCCACGCTCAAATAGACGTCCTGAATGAGTATACACGTACATTAAATGACCATGATAATAGAGTAGTTATTAGATCGTTCCGATACCTCCGATACCCCCGATAACGATACTATTATGGAAGCGCAAAGCGCGAGATGCATATCGGGTATCGTTATCGAGCGATTGAACGATCGCTAAAACTCTCTATTATTATTATTAATTTGCCTACGGCTACTACTAAATAGTGGCCCCAATAAATCTGGAATATTAGAGAGTTTTAGTAGATCGTTCCGATGACTCCGATAACGATATCCCCATACTCCGACGCCGCCTTTGCGCATACATCATTTCGTTATCGGGTCTAGTTATCGGGGTATCGGGGCCATCGGAACGATCAACTAAAACTCTAATCATGGAACCCAGAACCGGAATCCATTTGGGTTACAGTGTGTTAACGCGTTTACAGAAACTCGTGTCGGCTTCCTTTCTGGTTTCGCCGACGAAACGAATGGTTGCGAGCAACACCACCTATACTCCGTTTCACCTTATGTTGTACCGCAGCGAAGGCTAGAAGCGCGAGCTCATAGCGTTGACAGCTGCCCTTAATCCACGAGAGCTTGTGCCACCTAAAGTCATTGGACCCTGGGAAGTAACGCGCCCAAGCTCCCCGTGTAGTCGCCATCTTGGTCCGTGAAATGAGCTTAATTTCTCCTTGACCCCCCGTTCTTGGTGAGCCGAATCTAGATTCGCTGGTGACGGGACAGCTTTATGGAGTTGTTTTTTGTACACCGAGATTTTGCTATTTACGCACCGGCGAAACAAGCGTTCACCTTCGTACCACCACCAGATGCTGTGTCGGTGCTTGGAGTGCACTGAAAAATTAGTTTACTGATCTGGAAATGCGCTAGAAGAACAATATAATTGTAAGGGATCCTTGGAGATGGCCATGATTAATAAGTTGATCGCATACAAAGTGCCAAGGACTCTTATATTGGCGAGGAACGCTTCCAGTACGATGGTGCTCCATGGTGATCTTGGCGCGACTGGTTTAGAACGGCCCCCTGGAAGCTTCGGAAGATTTAAATGGATCAAGATGGCTGATTTCCATGGCAACGTAAACCGATTGGCCAATCGCCTTGAAGAGGTTTGGGTTGTCTGTATGTTAGTATCCGTTTGTGTCCGGCCAGCAGGTAGGGAAGGCAATGGCGCTACTTTCCCAGGATCAGTGACTTTGGTGCCACCGAGATTCGCCCTATAGTACCTATAGCAGGGAGCCTCGCGCTCGTAGCCGTCCCTGCGGCACATCACTAGGTGAAACAGAGTATACACCAACTCATGTTTACAAACAAACCGGAGCGCCCGGAGCGCCCTAGCGGACGCCACCGGCGCCCGCGCATGCGCGATGGGGTGTGGGCAAGAAGCTCGCCGTCGCCCGTAAACACACCATTGAAATGCGATGTTGTCGGCGTCAGTGTGAGTCCCCTTGCCCTTTTTCGCGTTCAAATTGTTGGTTCTACGTCTTCCTGGCGATGTCGGACTATCTTGAGCGGCGTCAGCGAAATTACCAAGACTCGTTACCCCGCGAAACTTCGCTTGAATAATGTGACATGTGGCAATTCATTCCGCGTGGACGCCGCAGAATGTACGCTAAAGCCTGCATACGCATGATGAGATTTCGCTCGGAATTTTCAGTCGCGACGCCGCTCAGGCTGCAAAAGCGTGAAGCGTAGCTGAGATGGTCGACGTCGATACTGAAAATCGCAAGCAGAATCGGACCAACTGAATTAGGCATAACAAGTCGGTGATGGTCACTGGTAACAATGATCAGCATCTCCTTGTATCTACTGTTTACATCGAGCCTGCTTACGCAACCTTCAAATTTAAGTCTTTTTAGGCCTGCACTTACTTCTTATCGCAAATACCGGGCCAACATTTGGTCTACGGACCGGTGTCGTCTAAGAGAGCAGACGACAAGCAGAAACGTTTGAAAGAGCAGATCTACAGTTCGAACAATCAGGCGGCCGTTTGAACTTGAAGACGTACTGAACGTAGTCCGCTGGTGGTCCGCACAACCGACGGTTTCTGGCGTTCGTGTTGGAACAAAACAAATAAATCTGATGACCACAAGTATCCATGAATTCAGCCCAAGTGCTTCCCGCCCAAGCAATCGTTGTCCGACGGCGTCTTTCGCCTATTCACGGCCTACATCCAGATTCTGGACGAACCGAGCACGTGAAAACTGACCTTCAAACCTTCTCGACACTTTTGGTACGGCCCCAATCGCGGCGTTTTGACGAGAAGGCAGGTTTTGTCTGGTTCCTTTCAAAACAACGCAGGAATACAGGTCTGGCATGGGGACTTCTGCCCACAGCCCCCAGACCCGGAAGTGCACCGACGCGCCACCATCGCGCCGTGACGTCGCAGAGATGAGTTCATGTATAGAAGTATTCACTGGCAGCCATAGCTGTGTCCGCGACTGCTGAGCGCGTGCTGAGGGCGAGCTTCCACAGTTCTTTGGTGCGCAGTCCGCAACCTCAAGATTGCCGGTCTTAGCAGCCTATTAATGTGGGCTCGTTCTGAGCATGCGCGCTCTGGACAGCACCCGCAAATATGTCGCCCAGTGAATACTCCTCATAGATGGAAATTGATTTTTTTCGTAAACTACTATCAGGGCCAGCGCGGGGCACTGCATGTGCACGCGAGTGAATCATAAGACAGCCGTCATCCGTCCGCGAAATTCGCACGCCCCGCACTTTTTTTATAATTTTTTTTTTTTATAGAGGATTGGCGGCGGGGTATTGCTGGCAGGCCTGCCACAGCTTTGCCGGTGCGGGCCAATACGGGCTGATTGCAAGCTTACCGAACCTCTGTTCACGCGCATTCTGCACGTGCTTGCACGGATGAGGGCGCAGTCGGGCGCCATGCTGTCTGGTACTAGACCTACGCTGTTTCAGCTCGTCTGGTCCAGACGCAGCTGTAAGCTACATGGCGCGAGCTCCGGGCATAACCGCATCCACTGCCAAGCACGCGTTTCGTGCAGTGCACAGCCACTGTTCTGGGCCACATGCTTCGCGCTTGCAGCGTCGGCTGGCGTCTGGACCGAAGCCGCGGCGAAGTATATCGCTCTCTTACCCAAGCATCAAGGAGAATGCAGGGATTCTGGTGTCTTACTGCGCCGCACGTGCTGGTTCTCAGCAGTAGTCGCTTATCTTAAAGCAAATACCTAAAACATGCGTGTCGCCTTCTGCATTCAGCGCGTTCGTCAATGCTTCATTTTTGTTGTTTACTTCGAATCTTTTATGCAGTTGGAGAAGGCATGCGCCGTGTGGCGCGTGCAACACCAATTCCTGCATCTCTCCCTTGATGCTTGGGTAATATAGCAAATGGTCTATTGTCTGTAGGGAGTATTCACTGGCGGCCATAGCTGTGTTGCACAACTGCTGCGAACGCGTGCTGACGGCGAGCTTCTGCAGTTCTTTTGCTACGTGCTTGCCGCACCCATCAAGATTACCGGTCTTTTCTGTGGCATTTCCGGAGGATGGTAGAGGAGGAGAGCCCGCGCATACCGCCCATCGGCGCTCAAAATGGGAGAGGGAACGCGTGCCTGTACCTTCCACTGCATTGCCAAGGAAGAAGTTGTCACAGAGCGTCGCAGTGAGATGTTTCGGTGGCGCCTTCCAATGGTTCCCTCTCGTGACGTCATTACCATGGACCAACAAGTTCGATGGTGTTTGTAATTGGCGTGATGGAAACTTGGAATCGTTCCGCTCTGAAACTAACACTGTATCACCGTCAACATTGAAGCTCTTGTATTATTCTTATTTCCGTCGATGAAAATCCTTTGCTGACGTCATAGTCAGCATCCGGCCAATCGTGGACGGTCGACCACAGCGATGCTTTCGAGTCGCCTATGTGAATTCGTTCTTGACATACGCTCTAAAACATCGCCCTCAAATATGGTGTCCAGTATGGTGTCCATGTTTGATCAGGAACTACCATGTGAAAAGTGAAAATTAAACGCTTGTTTTGTAACCAGTAAATACCGATATCAGATCAACCCAGGCTTGGTGGGGAAGGGTACAAGGCTGTATGGCGGGCGCGGTATGATGCGCTCCTCCCCTGTCGTCTCAGGTTTCTCCGAACTCATTGTCATGCAGCAGTCGAAGCACAGATCTCGCGGTGACCTCGCGTTCCAACCCGTACGCAGACTGTTCCCGTGTGATGTATAAGGCAGTCCGATCCCGGCCTTAACGGGTTGCCGTTTGTTAACCTCACAATATGTATATACGATTGCAAGCGGAGTGACTGGCCGCCGCCATGTCTCTGCTCGTGCGAGCGTACCCGCGCAATTGCAAGCACTAGGCAGCGACGTCCACGCGCACGCCTCACATTCTTGCACACACGTTCTTGCACGCACCAGTCGTGCCGCCATACTTTCAATGTGCGTGCGCGTGTGTGTAGGCGCACGCGCGTGTGCGTGCGCGTGTGTTTGTGTGTATGCGTGGAGTTCGTTCTTACAGCATCCCTTGCTTCGACAGCGCCTCCAGCTCTGAGAAGAGGTGAGTGGTTTTGAGCGAGAGGCTTGCGCGGAGTGCCCGGCCGCTGTCGTTCCGGCCCCGCCCACTTCATGCGAACTCTTCGCCCGTGACCCTAGCGAAGAAGCTTCAAGTCCGGCACCAGGGTCCCCGGCCGAGGGGCAGTCTTTGCACCTGTCTCCGGCCGTACAAAGTCCCCTCTCCAAGGTGCGTATGCCCGGCAACCACACTTGTCATTGCTGTCCTCCGCTTGCGGCTTTGCTCAAAAGAAAACATCGTGCTTCTTTTTTCTTTTGTTTTCAACGCCCACGATTCTGGCGCTATTTTTTACGTAGTTTTTTTAATCTCGCACATTTGACCGCCTGTCTGTTCATTTTATCGCCAAATCCCAAGCGGGAAGCGGATGTTAGGAGAACCTAACGCCTTTTGACGGTTTGTTGTCATGTCATCGCCGAGTCACGCCAGTGTCCGGTGAGGTGCCTTATGCGACTTCAGATGAGATGTGCATCGTGACGTCAGCCCATTTTCCCCGTTACCTTCGCGGGAATGAGCAGACGCCAGCGAGTTTCAGAACCGCCGCTGACGGCTGTTGGGCCTCCCGGGGAGCTTGGGGTCTCTGCAGCGAGGCAGGCAGCAGAGTTTGTAAAACACTACTGGCCATGTATCTTTCTTCACTCTTTCTAAACAACATTTTAACGCCTTTCTAAAGAGAAAATGAAAATGGTCACTGCCATTCCAGACATTGTTAAACTTCGGGAATAAAAATCAATGTCAATGGTTTTGTCTGTTTTTTGAGATGACGATGACTTGCGATTCTACTTCGAATGCAGTATCCCAAACGTAAAAACAGATTTATTTTTGAAGCAATGACATGATGGCGTGGTTCTCGGTCATTTACGAAAATCAGCGTTCTTCAGGGCGCTCCCATATTAACGGCCCCACTGCCGACCAATGTGGACAAGCACGCATTGTCCAGCGTGATGATGGCAGTGAAGAATCCGCCGTAGCATCCGTTGCGAGTGAGTCGGCCTGTCCGCGTTTTGGCCTTTTTTTCAGCGAAGACCCGGTAGTGTGCGCAACCTTCAAGGCAAGCCCAGGGTCAGTTTCCGTCAGAGCCGAAGAAGCACAAGCCGCAGCAGAGCACAAAAGGTATACAAACAATAGCGCCGACAACATGAGATTAGTTTATGGTAGCACTATTTTGGGTGCAGTACACTATTTCACTTGTATTCAGCACTACGTTTACTTTTTTTTTCGTTATCTTTACTGGCAATCCCATTGCTACTGTCTACCTCTGTCGAATTATAAACGCTTGTCGAATGAGCGCAGACTTCATGGAAGTATGATGCAGTATCTCGTCGGCATGTATACTAATTTTTTTTTTTTCTTTTGTACATAATTTTGAAGAAAGTTGGGAACTCTACACGGTGTCAGTTTCACTGTATTTAAAGGTCGGACTTTAGACGGGGGATGAGTCACGATCCATAGATTAAATAACTAAAATGTCTAATGAACTCCTGTTGACGCTCCACCTACCACGCGCTGCCGAGATAAAGAAGGCGACGGGGTACGTGATAACGCTCTTGTACCTTTGATAATAGTAATGTGCGCGCTTTTGAATTGTCACGAACATTCAAAGACGTATCGTTGAATATCTGAAAGACCATTGCTTTTTCGAAAATTGTGGTAACAGCGGGTCTACTCGGCGTAACACCCAGTTTTTGAGTGAGGGGCAAACCCCCCCCCCCCCCAGCGGGCCGGGGGGCGGTGCCTGTAATCTTTGGGCGCGCCGCTGGCCGCGTTTGCCCTGCCCACTGGCGGGTTGCTTCCCAGAAGGGGGGGTAAACGCGCTCAGTTTCCCCCACTCGGGAGAACGTGCGCCTCTGCTCTTCCGGCTGGTACGCCCACAATCAGGTCTAACTATTGTTGTGACTGACTCTAAACTTCAATCGGAATGACTACTGCAAAATCGTACTAAAAGCTAATTATAATTTTTGTTAATTGAATGGCGGATCGTTATAATTATTGTCCGTTCTTAATTCAATACATACAAACATAACGGTAAGGGTCACACATTGTTTTTTTATGCGTTACTTGTGGTGGTGAACACCGCCATGTTTACTGGTGGTAGTGGCAAAGGCAATGAACTACCTCAACTTATTAATGCAATTAATAAGTATTGATAAATAATTGGTGCATTTAAATTGAGTTTATGTACGAACGAGAAAACATCCTTCTGAGGTGGAACATTTTCATTGTACCTTCATCTTGCACTATCTACACCCACGCTGAATCTGGGGCACCTTTAGGCGGCTACTGCTGGGGTTAGTGTAACTTACGCCCGCTAATGACATTAAAAATCGTATAACTCTTCATTCGATTACAACAAAAATGTATCACGCCAATTTTTAAATGTAACATGTTATACAACGGAGAAGCCGAATATGTAGCAGCAAGTGCAAAAGTTGCTGTTTAGACAACGGTTACGCTTAGATGAATGCGTGACGGAAAGATAAGTGCGATCGACAGGGGGCCAATTACGCCTCAATCTTCCTTTATTCTTTTTACCATTATTGTCAATTTTGATTAGAGGCATGTGGTCGTACCAGAGTCACTAAATGTTTTCAGATTAAAGCGCACCAGACTTTTCTCATTTAATGCCGACACATGTCGTTCTATTTAACAATATCTGTCTGCTGCGGCCTCATTGATAGCGTCACGTGAGTCGCTATCACCATCATCGCGTTTCTTAACGCCACCCATCTTGGGTCCAGCTGATCCTCTGCTCCTGCTAGCGTTTGTTGTTTACTGCACGAGCACGCTGAGGTCCGTCGTTCAGTACGCGTTTCCGTCTTGACATGCAGATACTAACACCACGATCTTGATTGGCTGCGCCAGCTGCGGCTGCGGCAGCTGGCGTAGGCGACGGCTACAGCTCGGCTTTGCCCAGCCATTAAATACCCTTCATCTGCGCGTGGACTCAAGATGGTGGCGCCTACGCGTCAGGGATGTAGTTTGTTTGTACCTTGCAGCAGCTTTATTTAGTGACTCTAATGTGGAACCCTCTAATTTCTGGGCCGGACTCACCTGTGGAAATCTTCTTTCACATCAACTAAAGGGTTACGCTGTTTTATTTTTGTATTTTTTGGTTCGTTTTGTGTGCGTAGCGCTACATACCTGCGTGGGAAACGCGGGTCATTTGTCACCAGCCCGTTGGTGTAAGAGGTTAAAAACCCAGACGCTTTGGCATTTGCAAGTACATCGGAGATCAGACCTCGGTGCATTATGAATTTGCTCTTCGCTGCCACCATATTTGTGGGATCGCGGCCAAAAGACAGCTGTTGGGATGCCATCTTAACTGAGTGTTCGTAAGATAAACAGTCTACAGCACTGTCTCATTATACAAATCCAACTATTATCTTTTTTTTTCGTCGCTTTGTGTTTTTAGCGCTTGTATACAGAGACATTTCAGGCCTGAAAGTTTGCTGTTGGGTCCGGCAGTTGAATTTCGCCTTCATGCCTTTGAGCAGGAGCGGTATCTTAATAAATCTCGTCACACTATATGTATACAGTCCTTGTCGACAATTGGCCACCCCGCCTTCATAAATATCATCTGTCAACGATCCTCTAATTTCTTTTTGCATGCTTATTTTTTTGTTTTGTTTTTTGTCTTGAGAGTCATGGACTGAGAGTCATAAGTTCCGACATGTGGCATGTCTTTCATTTGCCAACGACCATGTATCGCCCTACCCTTCGTTGCAATGCTGAAAGATTTTCAAAGTTGGGTTTGTCCGCATTTCAGGCGTTATCTCGTTGTTTTCGCGCCTGTGGCAACGCCTGACAGGTTACCTTGCATTTGGCGCTCTCGAATGCAACCGGCTTTTCCTCTCTTTTCTTTTTCAGGCACCAGCGTCAAATCAAAGGTAGATAGCTGTGAGCTCGGTAATATCTTCCGAAAGCGGTCCACTGCGGGACGTGTGTGACGGTGTGTGCAATCGCGTTTCAACCGGTTTCACTCATGCAGGACGGAGTCGATAAGCGATGTGAAGATGTACCCGCTCACAAGATGTTCGGGGGATGGTCCTGCACGATCTCGTTGAGAGAGCCTGCTGTCACTTACTGCGTTTCTTTGTCCACCTGTTGGTATTACAGATCGTTCTGATGACGATACCTGATACTTGCCGGGACGCCTTCTGCCTATTCATCGTATCGTTATCGGCACTGTTATGGAGTGATGAACTGAAACTTGTTCGCGTCTCCCATTGAAGTTTGCCAGATCATTCAGACTTCGATAGCGATACGCGTTGGCGAAACGATGTATGCGCAAAGGCGTCGACGGTATCGGGTATCGTTATCAAACGATCTACTGGTGCGAGTTTTCGGTGATTGTTTCGTCCCATAACGCCTGCAACCCCTTGAACTCCACGGTCAGTTTATCGGGCAGGCGCAGTAGTGTCATTTTTCCGTTGCCGGAGGACTTAGCGGAGGGGAAACACTGTCTCACGAAACCCCGCCCTATTCCCGATGTATCGCAGCGGATCCCGTGTTTTTCGATAGGGCCGTGACGTTGCCGAGACATGACGTCATTTGGCGTCACACCTCTTGTCACTGTGACGGAAAATCACTTCAGGAAATGGCGTGAAATTTCCCCCTGTCAT
>JAZHYW010035997.1:0-57013 GCA_037355805.1 Ixodes ricinus | reverse complement strand
TCTTGTACTTCGTTCCATTACGTATTGCTAATCACTGATGAAGTCACACGTACTTCTTTGCAACATAACGTCGTCATCTGGATCGCCATAGTATAATGTGACTCTGAAAAAGCTCTCAAATAAAAGAAGCGATTATTTCGTGCTGCCAAACTGAACGGTGACATACAGCGTCCTCTTTAAGGCATCTGGGGCGGCGGGAGATGCGACCGAGGATAATGTGTGATTTGATTGATTTGTTTTGAGAGGGTGGTTACGGTGATGTCGCTGGCACCGTTGTTTTGGGTGGTGAGACCTAGGAGTTCGATGTGCTGCGCTTGGGGTATAGGCTTGCCGTCGAGGTGTATGGTGATAACGCCGCTGTCTGGATTGTTTTTGCGGTTGGAGATGATGAAGAGTTCGGATTTGGATGGGGAACATGCCAGACCTATTCTGATGGCATAGCGTGCGACAGTGTCGCAGGCGCGCTGCAGTGTTTCTTCCTGTTGACCTGGGGAGCCGGTGTTGATCCATAGAGCGACGTCATCACCATTAGACGGAGCACTCAGGTGGGGAATGGTGTCAACTTCTGCAGGGAAGTTTTCTCATGGCAAGACTGAAAAGTGTAGGGGGAGAAGATGCAGCCTTGTGGCGCGCCTCTGTGTGAAGGAAAGGGATGGAGTTGTGTCCAGGGATTTTAAAAGAATGTCTGCAGTGCGGTTCGATAGATGCGGATGAATGCAGTTGTGCATTCGAGGGCGGACCTTCGTTCCTTTGGGGGTGTTGAGTATTGACGTCATGTGACACGTTATCGAAAACCGCCGTTGAATCTCGGAGGCTGAGGACCGAGCGGAGTTGTGTGGTGCTTTTTCTGTTGGAGAAGATCCGTTTCTATAGCCGGAGAAGACAAGTCGTGCCAGCAGAACTTATTCTTCCGGTAGCCAATGAGCAGTAAAGCGGAGGGCAGGCACGTGCTCGAGATGCCATTCGAGCTGATGTCTGAGGACGACCTTCTCGAAAAGCTTGCCGATGCACGAGGTAAGGGGAAATAGGTGTGAGATTTGTTGACTTCGGGGGCTTTATTTTGGTTTGCAGGGATCGTGGTGACGATTGCGTGTTTCCACTCCGCCGGTATGTCCGCCTGTTTGCCGACATGGGATTGAAGTGGTCTAGCAGTTGTTGGAGTTGTGCGTCGTCGAGGTTACGGAGAAGTTCATGTGTAATTCTGGTCGTCGCCAGGCGATGTGTTTCCTTGCGGTGAGTAAATGCACACTTTAGTTCGTTGAGTGGAAACGAGTTATCCATGTCAGATGGGTCGAGGGGGAGAGGATTGGAGGATTTTGTTGTGTGGTGTTTCCGGATAGTGGGAGGAAGAAGGTGCAAGCGGAGCTGATTGCTCCGGGTTCAAGCGGGAGTAAATTTGTGGGCGGGAATGATGCACGGTGGGGGGGGGGGGGTCGCAGAGGGTGCAGTGGAGTGGGTGTGATGAGTGTGCGTAGGATGCGCATGCGCTTGTTGGTGCCTAGTTAGGCCGTTGAGAGATCCGCAGAGTTTGCATGCCAGTTTTCAGTCCGTGAGTTACTATGCGTAGGTTTCGGCTCCTTCAGTGATGGCGCGAATTTTTGTAGTTGAGGTGTATTTAGAATGTTTGTCCTTCTTCCACCTTTCACTAGTTCGTCTTACTTTTTTCATAGGATTGAGAAGATGGGTGTCAACGTAGGGGTGGCGGTTGTGGTTTTGAGCTTCCTTGGTGTTTTTGCGCTGGGCCCGGAGGAGATGGATTTGGCCCAGGCATTAGGTTCGGGATTCCGCAGGTAGAGGGTTGTTGGATGTGTAGTAGCAGGAAGTGATCCCTGTTCGTAATGCGAGGCAGTGTGGTGACGTATTTTTTGTTTTACATTAGTGGGTGAGTCTGAGGTGGATGAGGCGATGATCGCTGCTGCCCTAGCTGTACGTGAAATGCAGACCATTCAGGTGCGGATGGCCCTCGATGGAAAGGTTAGGTCAGAATCGGTAGATCGTGTTGTACTGTATTCAACGGTTTGGGTGCGGTTGTGTATTCGGTGTCGTTGTGAGAAGGGAGCTTAGAGGATTTTGTGCACTTGCTTGTTCGGAGTAGCCGTTCGTTGTGGTAAGTGTTGGAGTGCTTCCAGAGGAGGATACTTGGGCTGTTTGAGGGTTATCGAAGAGGAGAGGATGTCGTGATCCGTGCTGTCTGCTACACGTTTGGTAACCCAAGGGCGTTGGATTTACGATCTTGCGGCCCGGTCTTCCAGTACGTATTCACAATGGTGATAGGATTGGGGCAGTTTTGTGGTTGAAGGGTGGTAATGACGTGCTCTTGGTGGGCAGTGTTGACTTTGTCTAAAGTTGTATCCTGAGGTGTTCGATTCGATGCATATGTCGTAACGAGGGGGAGCGGTGCATGTTTTGCGTGCGGCCAACTTGGGTGATGCACGGTTGGAGTGCTGGCCAGATATACTGTGGGAGGTTGCGAGTGCGCTTGCGGTGTCGTGTAGCAAGGATCACGTCAGGTTTGCGGTCGAGGCGTGTCTAGGTAAAAGACTGGCTCGTTTACGCTTATGGGGCTGCGGCAGTTCCATTGAAGGATGTGTGTAACATTGACGATGCCACTGGTGGGTGAGAATTAAAGTCAGAAAAGTATCTCAACCAAAATTTGTAAGGCAACCCGACGTTTTCAAAACCAACTCGGTTCCTTCTTGGAGGAAGCTGAGCACGCGGACACTGCAGCAGCTCCTAGCCTCTTCGTCCTCAAACAAAGAAATCAAAACTGCATCGAAACCTAAACAGGAGTCGCTGGAGTGCTTTGCCCTCCGCATGCACACCAACCAGCCTCCATGACCTGACGGAAAAGCTGAAAGGACAATATCTCATAGCAAAAGTTATCTTACAATTTTTGATTCTCCTTTTTTATTTATTTTTTTTTTTTTCTTTCTTTGTTTGAAGACGAAGAGGTTAGGAGCTGCTGCAGTGCCCGCGTTACTTCAGTCACTTGAAAAATGAGTCGGTTTTGCAACGTCAGGTGCCTTTCAAACTTTGGTTGGAGATACATTTTCGGACTTTAAGGATGCGTATGGATTGTTTAGACACATCAACCTTCCGCCTTCAATTGAGGGGTTGTCGCTGTTTTGGCGGGGTACTCTGCTCTCATTGTGATGGGGTCAGGTGGTCTTGCGTTTCGTCCGTTGTAGAGCAAGTGTTGCTCAGATACAAAAAAATATATTCTTGTCAGCCTTTATTGAAAGACCCGTGTTAACTTCTTGTTGAATCACGGTTGCTTTCAGCTTGACTTTGAGTTTCTGCTTGGCATAGCAACAGGAAGTTGTGTTGACATTGTGTTGAAACTTTACTGATGATTTACTGCAGCCTGGAGTCAAAGAAAAGCTGGTGACTTTCTATTGACTTTATGCATTAGATTTTTTTTCTGCTCACCTGCCTGTTAATTGTTTTCCTGCTGACTTTCAGTTCGACCGTGTCAACAGGAAGTTTGTTGCACTTGATTGAAACTTCTCACGACGGTCTTCTTCAGCCCGAGCCAAGAAAAGCTGTTGACCTTCTATTGACTTTATGTTGATTTGTTTCCTGCTAACAGTTTGTTGACCATGTCAACAGAAAGTTTGTTGACTTTGTGTTGAAACTTTTCTAAAGATTTTCGTCAGACTGAATAAAAAAGCCTTTGACTTTCTAGTAACTTTATGTTGTTTTCTTTTCTGCTTGATATTATGCTGACAGTGTAGTCGGAATGACTGCAGACATTCTGTTTACTTCGTGTTAAAAATCAGCAGAACCCATCCCTTTGGGAATGATTATCTACGTTAATGCGAATAGCATCAAACGGTGCGGAGTTATGCGCGTTCGTCAGGTGGCCAGCACACTCTAGATACGCCAGCCCACTCTTCAGGCGATTCTAGTTTGTTGACACTTTCACGGCCCTGCGCACGATCTCCGCAGCCCAGCACGTGCGTTTGTGTCACTTAGGAAGGCGAGGCAAAGCACGCGCCATGCGCCTGCAAACACTCAAAATGGTACCGACCAGACTTTCTGGCGTCTCAGCTAGTCTCAACCAACGGTACTCTAAACGGTTGTTTATATCTTTACCATAGGACGCGCTTTACAGCGCTGTCACCTTCACCGGTGCGCGCGCGTTCCATGCACGAGGGCTCATTCCGCTCTCGTGAGGCCGAGCACGGCCGCTACATCACCCTCTCCCGAGCGCGGTAGAGGGTGAGCTGGCAACCGTGCTCAACCTCTGAAGCATGATAACCCTCGTTGCATGGTGCCGCGCCACCAGCGAAAACGTTGACTGGCGCTGTAAAGCGCGTCCGCTGATAAAGATATAAAAACCCCAACCCGTTTAAAGTTCGCGTTGAAATGACTGCCTTCATAGCTCTGCGGGTTAGCGCGTCTGCCTGCTGATCAGACGGTCAACGGTTCGAGTCCCAGCCGGCGCCGGTCTTTTTATTTATTTGTCCACCCGCGGCGTAAGAAGGTTAGATAGCCAGATAGATAGATAGGTGCCGATATGATACATAGACGAAAAGTGCGTGAAGTATCCGAAGAGTGCTATTCGCCATTAAACTCTTTCAGTTGACGTTCTGTGGCCAATGTCAATAGAAAAGCTACTGACATTCTGTAGACTTTTATTAAACATTGCACACCTCGACTAGATGTCAAAAGTCACCAGGTTTTTCAATAGTCTCTGACAATGCGAAACGGGAAGCAGTTTCAGCGCGAGCTTGCTACTCTCGAACAACGCTTCGGCGTTCGTGCATTTCGAACGCGCACGTGCAGTCAAAGTGCGACGGAAGGCATGAGGTGCGTGCTGGAGGCCAGGCGTTCGAAAAGACATGCCCTGCCGTTCTGACTTTGTAAGTGACTATAGTGACTTTAATGACCATATTAAATAGTCAACATGTAAAGAAAAGCAAAAATAACTATTTGAGAATGTTGAAACTGCCTTGACTCGTTTCGTCCTGAGTGGTGCTATGCAGAGAAGCGATAATATTTCTTCTTGGAGCCGTTTATGTGGGTGTTGTTCTAGCGACCGCAGAAATTATTATTAGCTGTACCAATGCTTTTTAGTAAGAGATATTGTCCACGAACTTCAGAACCCTGTTTTCTCGTTGACTCCTGAAAAGATCAAATACCTGAAACCTTAATAAGTTTTGAGGGTGGTCACCGGCCAAATGATTTCCTTCAATATGAAGGCTATATAAGGCTCTGAGCAGTCAATGGGAGCTGTGATTCAGGTGTTCAGTGCTTCATGGCGTTTGTGTTCGTTTCTAATGTGTAGTTGTCTGATGTATAGTAGTGCCTTCAAATACCACATGGACACCATTTACAAATACCACGGGAACACTACTGACAAAAAAATGAAACAAATCGTTTATTTTTATTTTGTTGCTGCAGCCATTTTGGAGGAGAGTGGAAAGCCATAGTAAACTTCGAAAACTTTGTTGAATGAATAGCTAAGCTATTAATTTTTTTAAATCTTCTGTAGCTTTTCAGTTGAAAAACTGTAGCCTTTCAATTGAGAAGCTGCAGAAAAAGCATCTTGGGGGCGACAGAAAGTCAGTTGACTTTCTTATTACAAGTGGAGCCCATATTCAAAAGAAAGTCAACAGAAAAGCTAGTGAAAGTCAGACTAAAAGCTATTGACATTTTGTATCATCTGATGACTTTTTCAACAGCCTTTCAACAAAAAAGCATCAGCAGTTTTTCGTAAGGGCTTTGAGGGCTCCACGCCCCCGCTCGAGCGCTGTGAGGCTCTCCTGCATGTTTTGAAGAATGAGCTTGGCTTGCTTAAGATCGACGGGGCCTGGGAATCGGTGGGTTGAGAGGGGGTTGTGATGTACATTTGTTGCTCGTCTGATGACCAGTAAGCGACTCCTGCCTTTATCGCGTGGACTACGTTGGTGGTGTTTGGTGCGCTTAGCAGCAATGAGGTGCCTGTTTGTATGTGTCAGAGGCAGTTATGTGTTGTGGTGCGGGTTCGGTTAGCGCGTGTAGATTGGGGAGAGAGTGGGACAGAGTGCTTGTCTCACCTGTTGTTACGGCTGAGACTTCGGGCTTTCCGCGGTTGCTGGGTTCATCCTTTTGAGGTGGGTCGTCGGCGATACGTTCTCGTCTGGCGTTGATACCGGATGTCTTGGGGGAGGGAGGTGTTGGGTTGAAGGATGGGGGAGGTGAGGCTTTCGCACTACTGGTTTCGGTGATGGAGCATGGGTGCCGCTGTTCGTGGGGTGCTTTGGGACGCTGCATTCATCTTTGTGCAGGCAGCAGGTGTGGCTTGCGGATCGGCCTGCTTCTTGGTGGGCAGTTTGGGTCTTTCGAGGAGTGGTCGTCTCCACAGCTGATGCAGTAGGGGACACATTGTGAGGGTGTCCAATGTGACGTTTTCTTGCAGATGTCTGCACACGGTTAGCTTGCCCATCTTGGGGCAGGCTTCCCGTTCGGTGACCGAGCTGGAGGCAGCGTTTAACATAGCTCGAATTTGGGCTTGGGAGGGGGGGGGGATAGCGGCGAAATTCAAGACGGCGATGGTAGATTGTAGAAGGCACATACGTTTCTTGGAAGGTGATGCATGAGCGCCGCCTCTGCCTCTTCCATCATTCGAGCGGTGATAACAGGAACTTCGGACTCGATGTGGATGATTTGCTGATCGGAGGTGGTGAGAGCGGGGACAAAATGAATAACGCCCTTGCAGGAGTTTGTGGGGGCCGAGGGTAGCTGGTCATGGTGTATGTAGAGTTCTGAATGGTGATTTGAGTGGTTTGAAGGAGCTTGTCTTGGGCGGAGGGGCGGTAGGTGTCGGCAGACGAATGTGTTCGCACGTCGGGGATCTTCACCGGCCAAGTGATTACCTTCAATATGTAGGCTATATGAGGCTCTGGAGCAGTCAACGGGACTGTGATTCAGGTGTTCAGTGCTTCATTAGTGTTCGTGTTTGTGTTCGTTCGGAATGTGTAGTTCGTGGGTATGTATGTAGTATTATCTTCAAATGCCACACAAAACACCATTTACTAACGAAATATTTAAAAATTCACCTTCTTTACCTTATTTTGATGCAGCCTATTTGGAGGAGAGTGGAAAGCCTTAGTAAGCTTCCAAAACGTTGCAGAGCGAGCATCTTGGAGGCGACAGGAAGTCTGTTGACTTCCTTATTACAAAATTGGGCACTATTGAAGAAAATCAGGTGAAAAGCTATTGAAATGTTTATATCCTCTGATGAATTTTTCAACAGCCTTTCAACAGAAAAGAAGTCACAGTTTTTGTAAGGGTGAAGTACATATCTCGTACTTTTGAGAATGTGAGAGGGGCGGTGGTGATGACAGCGTCGGTAGAGAAGGGTGGTCCTAAACTCCTAAAGGAAAACCCCGTCGGTCAACTCAGTGGCGTTCCTATGGTTAGCGGCACCCGGGGCGGTAGCACGCCGCGATACACCCCCCCCCCGCTCGCTCTAGCGTGAACCGCTGCGCCTCCGCCCCCCCCCCCGCACTCGTGGCCCGCCGCAACACCCCCCTGAGCCCTGCACCCGTTGTGGTCCGCCCCCCCCCTCCACCCTCCTTGTTACGCCACTGGGGCAGCTTCATAATGATGGTGGGGTGATTCTCCGACGGTGTCGGTTTTAGAGCACGCAGCTTAGGCGCCTGTTTCCGGCTTGAGCGGCGTCGCCGTCGCCGTCGCCGTCGGCGTCGCCGTCGTTGTCGCCGTCGGCGTCGCCGTCGGCGTAACCGGCGGTGCATCATGGGAAATATCCCATGCTGCTCCGCGCGGACGGCGGAGGGGAGGGAGGAGGAGAGGAGGAAGGGATGAGGAAGGAGAAGGGGAGGGTGGAGGAGGAAGGGGAGGAGGAAGGAGGAGGGGAGGAGGAGGAAGGAGGAGGGGGAGGGAGAAGGAAGGGGAGGAGGGAGGAGGGAGGAGGGGGAAGGGAGGAGGGGGGGGAGAAGGAGGGAAGGGGAGGAGGAGGATGGGAGGAGGAGTATTCGGCAGGATGAGGAGGTTGAGGAGGAGGGAGGGAGGAGGGAGGAGGAGTTTACCCTCCCCTCAGTGCCCTTCCCTTCTCCTCCTCGCAAGAGCTGCGCTCTAGTTCGGCGTTACAGGGAGTTGTAAACGGCTTTCATTTTCAATAGCGCACGATAGTCCACGGTGCAGGGACGCACAGAGCAATTGCGCGGGATGCGTCGCAGAAAGCTCTCGGCGGACGTGCAGCGGCGGGCCGACCGAGCCGAGGCGGTGTTTGTGCGAGGATCACTTACTGCTCCAGGGTTTGCGCAGCCCGGAGGAACTCAACCGTTCTCGATGGTGCCTGGAACACGTCTCTCGCCACGCAAAACCAAAGCTTCCAAGCGCGCCGGTGGTGTGCTCTAAGTTCCGTCACAGTTCGCATTTCATTCGAACCCGATGGTACATTCTCCGAGACTTGTACTTTGACTTAAAACAATTCTTCTGGTACTTTCGCGCGAAAAGAACAACTCCCGAATCCAAAGTATATTACCCGAATTCGGTCTTTTTAAGTGTGTATCATAAAATGATGCTTTCTCAACTCCAAAAAAACACTGGGATGAGTATTCTACTCTCACCTGCATAAAGCGAGCAGACGACGCATCGCACCGTTTGCACTGGGCGCTGACTTTTCCGCAGCACTTCTAACTCTCGCTACTTCTTGCTGAGTCGGCGCCAGCTCAGAAGGTTTCTTTGCGAGAAGACTACTGGGCTGACGATCATGCTCTATTGTTATGTCACGTTCGGCGCCATTGGATGTCAACAAGCCAGTGCTGCGGCGCTGCAATTCAGAAGCCTGGCGGGGGACTATTGAATTCAGGGCCATTTCCAAAAATAGCTTATGCACCCCGATTACAACTGGGCCAATGCATACCAGTTTAAAAAAAGCAAAGAAATAAACAAACAGTATATGTGATAGAAAGGGCATTACGCAAGGTTGTTTTAAAACTACTTGTACTTTAATTTGAAATTACATTGTGTTTATAGCGCTTCACTTCACGTATCTTACACCAGTGTACTTATTACATTCACTTCAAGTATACATAACCTCTCATATATTTTGAACTTTACCTTCAAACACTTTTAGATTTACTTTAACCGACAACGATTGTTCTACCTACCCGCTGACCGCCGGCGAGTCGCTGCTCATCGGGGGTATCGGCCAGAACGTAAAAGTACACTTTTAGTGTATGTCTATTGTACATAAAGTACACCTCTTGGCATACCTTAAGCTCTACTAGAAGTATACTTCTAGAATGCTTCAAATTATTAACTGCGCACTATTGGCACTAAAAAGCGGCTCTTGCAGTATGCTTCTACTAAGTACCAACATATCTATAGCACAATTTTGTTTTTCTAGAAGTGTAAAAACGTATGTTTTTAGTTTATCCACTAAGGCAGCACACAAAACGTATACGTTTAGCGTATTGATTTTTACCAAGGCCTTCGCACTTGAATGAACAGCAAAGCCGTGGAGCTAACTCTCTTTACTCAAATCAACAAGAAAGTATTCATCATTTAGCACTTCCATCTTGTGTGCATCAAAGCTAATCACATGTGCGTTGCTTCGATGTAAACAGGATGATTTGGGTTACGGTATCTGATGCGTGTTCCTTGAATAATTTTTAAAAATCCCCTCAAATAGGCATCTTGACAAAGAAATAAAAAGAAACTTGTTCGAGAACGCTCTGCAAGCCGCAGTGGACGTCGGGTATTGTGTAAGCACACCAATTAGCAAAATATTTGCCTAAAACTTATTGATTAACTTTTTTAATGCGCTAAAATAAACATATACCTAACTAAATACTTCTTGAGCGTTATTGAAAATTCCTGAATCAGTAATTTTATTTTAATAAAACTTACACCACGGGGGATGCATGGGTGCGCTAAAATTCCCACTGTTGCAGAAGACGAAAGACTTGAGATGCAAAAATGCGCATTATAAAAAAGATAGAATAATATAAACTATAATGCAATTAAATGCAAAGTGCAAACGAGTTGGACAAGAATGACGAAAATAATTCCTGGAGAATGGGATCAAGAGGGAAAAAGGACAATCACAAATCTCCAAACACAGCTAGGTGACTGATGTGCGACCGAAAAAATCCGCCTGGTCCGGGTATTGAGCCCGGGACCTCTCTATTACAGGTGGAGCGACTCTACCAAAAGATCTAACCACGGGTTAAACGTCAGTAGAGCAAACGGGTTTTATCAGCTGCCACCAGCCTAACACCAACAAGTGGTGAAGCTTGCATTTTAAGATTATGATGTATAATGCAATTAAATGCAAAGGTGCAAGCGAGCTGGACAAAAATGACGAAAATAATCCCTGGAGAAGGGGAACAAGAGGGACAAAGGACAAACACAAATCTCCAAACACAACTAGGTGACTGATGTGCGACCGAAAAAATCCGCCTGGTCCGGGTATCGAACCCGGGACCACTCCATTACCAGGTGGGCGCTCTACCAACTGAGCTAACCAGGGGTTAGACGTCAGTAGAGCAAACGGGTTTTATCAGCTGCCACCAGTCTAACACCAACAAGGAGTGAAGCTTGCAATTTAAGATTATGATTATAATGCAATTAAATGCAAAGGTGCAAGCGAGCTGGACAAGAGTGACGAAAATAATCTCTGCGAGAAGGGAACATGAGGGACAAAGGACAAACACTAATCTCCAAACACAGCTAGGTGACTGATGCGTGACCGAAAAAATCCGCCTGGTCCGAGTACCGAACTCGGGACCTCTCCATTACAGGTGGAGCACTCTACCAACTGAGCTAACCAGAGGGTTTGTGTTGGTGTGTTTGCCGCTTTGTCAGCTGTAATGGAAGGTCCCGGGTTCGATACACGGACCAGAGCGGATTTTTCGGTCGCACATCAGTCACCTAGCTGTGTTTGGAGATTTGTGTTTGTCCTTTGTCCCTCTTGTTCCCCTTCTCCAGGGATTATTTTCGTCATTCTTGTCCAGCTCGCTTGCACCTTTGCATTTAGTTGCATTATAATCATAATCTTAAATTGCAAGCTTCACCCTTGTTGGTGTTAGACTGGTGGCAGCTGATAAAACCCGTTTGCTTTACTGACGTCTAACCCCTGGTTAGCTCAGTTGGTAGAGCGCTCCACCTGTAATGGAGAGGTCCCGGGTTGGATACCCGGACCAGGCGGATTTTTCGGTCGCACATCAGTCACCTAGCTGTGTTTGGAGATTTGTGTTTGTCCTTTGTCCCTCTTGTTCCCCTTCTCCAGGGATTATTTTCGTCATTCTTGTCCAGCTCGCTTGCACCTTTGCATTTAATTGCATTATAATCATAATCTTAAATTGCAAGCTTCACCCTTGTTGGTGTTAGACTGGTGGCAGCTGATAAAACCCGTTTGCTCTACTGACGTCTAACCCCTGGTTAGTTCAGTTGGTAGAGCGCTCACCTGTAATGGAGAGGTCCCGGGTTCGATACCCGGACCAGGCGGATTTTTTCGGTCGCACATCAGTCACCTAGCTGTGTTTGGAGATTTGTGTTTGTCCTTTGTCCCTCTTGTTCCCCTTCTCCAGGGATTATTTTCGTCATTCTTGTCCAGCTACGCTTGCACCTTTGCATTTAATTGCATTATAATCATAATCTTAAATTGCAAGCTTCACCCTTGTTGGTGTTAGACTGGTGGCAGCTGATAAAACCCGTTTGCTCTACTGACGTCTAACCCCTGGTTAGTTCAGTTGGTAGAGCGCTCCACCTGTAATGGAGAGGTCCCGGGTTCCGATACCCGGACCAGGCGGATTTTTCGGTCGCACATCAGTCACCTAGCTGTGTTTGGAGATTTGTGTTTGTCCTTTGTCCCTCTTGTTCCCCTTCTCCAGGGACTATTTTCGTCATTCTTGTCCAGCTAGCTTGCACCTTTGCATTTAATTGCATTATAATCATAATCTTAAATTGCAAGCTTCACCCTTGTTGGTGTTAGACTGGTGGCAGCTGATAAAACCCGTTTGCTTTACTGACGTCTAACCCCTGGTTAGTTCAGTTGGTAGAGCGCTCCACCTGTAATGGAGAGGTCCCGGGTTCCATACCCGGACCAGGCGGATTTTTCGGTCGCACATCAGTCACCTAGCTGTGTTTGGAGATTTGTGTTTGTCCTTTGTCCCTCTTGTTCCCCTTCTCCAGGGATTATTTTCGTCATTCTTGTCCAGCTCGCTTGCACCTTTGCATTTAATTGCATTATAATCATAATCTTAAATTGCAAGCTTCACCCTTGTTGGTGTTAGACTGGTGGCAGCTGATAAAACCCGTTTGCTCTACTGACGTCTAACCCCTGGTTAGTTCAGTTGGTAGAGCGCTCCACCTGTAATGGAGAGGTCCCGGGTTCGATACCCGGACCAGGCGGATTTTTCGGTCGCACATCAGTCACCTAGCTGTGTTTGGAGATTTGTGTTTGTCCTTTGTCCCTCTTGTTCCCCTTCTCCAGGGATTATTTTCGTCATTCTTGTCCAGCTAGCTTGCACCTTTGCATTTAATTGCATTATAATCATAATCTTAAATTGCAAGCTTCACCCTTGTTGGTGTTAGACTGGTGGCAGCTGATAAAACCCGTTTGCTCTACTGACGTCTAACCCCTGGTTAGCTCAGTTGGTAGAGCGCTCCACCTGTAATGGAGAGGTCCCGGGTTCGATACCCGGACCAGGCGGATTTTTTCGGTCGCACATCAGTCACCTAGCTGTGATTGGAGATTGTGTTCGTCCTTTGTCCCTCTTGTTCCCCTTCTCCAGGGACTATTTTCGTCATTCTTGTCCAGCTAGCTTGCACCTTTGCATTTAATTGCATTATAATCATAATCTTAAATTGCAAGCTTCACCCTTGTTGGTGTTAGACTGGTGGCAGCTGATAAAACCCGTTTGCTTTACTGACGTCTAACCCCTGGTTAGTTCAGTTGGTAGAGCGCTCCACCTGTAATGGAGAGGTCCCGGGTTCGATACCCGGACCAGGCGGATTTTTCGGTCGCACATCAGTCACCTAGCTGTGTTTGGAGATTTGTGTTTGTCCTTTGTCCCTCTTGTTCCCCTTCTCCAGGGATTATTTTCGTCGTTCGACAATAATATATTTCTTCTTCAAATCACCTAACATGTGTATACGGACTATTGCACGCTGTTCCCCGCAGTAGAAGCCACCTCCACTTCAATAAGCTCTCTTTAACTGTGCATTGCTCGATGATGACATCTAATCACTATTGTCCGTAGGCTTCTTTTCTTTTTCTGCTCCACGTGAGACGCCGTTTCCGGTGCCTTCGTTTATCGTTAACTGAACTACAACGGAATTGTGTTTCCGGCTATTTTTTTTTATGTGCCCTGTAAGCGCGTGCTGACAGCATCGGTTGCCGAAAGTAATATTATCACCAAACATAAAGACATTAAGGCACCCTATTAACTCATTTTGGTACCTGCATTTTTAATCTGTAATCGATAAATATCACTGGCAGGATTAAGACAGCAGCCGCTCGATGTTTTTCAGTTGACCTGCCTCAAGTATGAGCTTTCTATCTTCGATAATATTTTTTGGGTCTCACGAGCCTTGGGCGTGCACGCGCAGCCTATTTGCGACAAACGCTATCTTTTGCTATGTTATGACCCATCCCGTGATTCTGTGAGTCCACGTGAGGAGCTCCACCTTTTCATCCGGAAGCAAGCTGCGGGCGTCGATGGTCGCCTCTTAACTAAGTATGCTGGACTAAGTATGATTTGTAGCGAACTGTCGGCTGTGGTCTAAGTATGCCGGAATTACAGTTGCGACATCGCTCGTGAGGCAAAAAATGTGGGGTCAAAGCTGAGGTTCCTCAGCTGCAGATTCGCAAGCAAAGGGGCATCCTGTGCACTGAGCTTATATATAGCTCACCGCCGACGGTCGCCTGTGGTCTAAATGTGCTAGACTAAGTATGTCTTGCAGCCGACGGTCGTCTGCCGTCCAGGTATGCTAAAATATGTATAACTCGCCGCCGACACTAACCGGCAGAATAAGTATGACTTTCCGCCAACAGTCGCGTGCGGACTAAGTAACGTGGACCAAGTTTTAAACGCCGCCGATGGTCGCCTGTGGACTAAGTAGCCTGCAATAAGTATGAATTGGAGCCGATGACCGCTTCTGGACTAAGTGTACTGTGCTAAGCATAACTCGTCACGGACAGTCGCGTGCTACCGCAAGCGCCCGTCGACGGCAATCTGCTCAGTTCAGCTGTTGGCGCTCTCTTTCATCTCCTCCCTGTGGCGCCGGGAAAATACTTCTTACCGGGGATCGCATGGTTTAAGGTTTGATTTCCGTGTATCTTCATGGAGAAGCTCGCAGGTTACGATTAATTGTACCTAGTTATAAATATATATATGAATTATCATGGCCAAGTAAACGTCCTCTTTGATTTCAAAAAGTATACACCGCCTGTTATGCGCTGTGCGTATCTTTAGTTACCTTATTCTGCGTGCAATACTTTTTTGTCAAACTTGAACGTGACACTTTTTGCATAAAATTCAGACCCATAAACACATTCTCTGCTAAACCTTTCATCAATGGCCGCAGAGCAATTGACGAACTTTCTGCTCTCCGTTTCCTGTTTGCTTCAATCCACCAGAAAACAAAACAAGGATCACCTGCAACAAGCGGTGACTTTACTGTCCTACTGAAAGTAACTTTTCTGCCATTATATGTCCTGAGACTGCCTCAGTCCTTCTAACTCCTTTATTCCTTTATATCCCCTCAGCCATTCAATCACTAGACGCACACTTTTTGCCCTTCAACCCTTTAGACATCGATCTTTATCCTTTCGGGTTTGATTTTGTAGCTCATAAGCAATCACGCCTCTAATACAAGAATGTAGCAAATGAAAAGCAGCATGACTGACCCGAATGAATGTGAACATGCAATCGATTGTTTTGTATGCAGGTAGAAACTTTCAAATACAATAACAAACATTATGATTTCCATACTCGGGATCAATCAACAGTAGGCAGAAGCGATCGGGCAAAATAGTGGCCACCGTTTTCTTTGTCGGCGAAAACATGTTGCGAGGTACTCAAAATGCTGCTTGAAAATTTTCCAAAATATACGGTAGTAAAAGTTTTAAAATAGAGCGGGTTCACCACTCACACCATGTCAGCAACAAGTTTAGCAAACGCCACGGAAACGACACCAACACCCACCCCTATAAGCGAATCCTGAGCATGGTCACGGTGGCATCCCTGGTGCCCTCGTGGTGACGTCACCAGCATCTTTTTTGCTCACTAGACGAGCTTCGGTGATCAGAGGGGCTAAGGAGACTAAAACACGTGGGACAAGAGGCTGACACCTCATGATCGTTTTGTGCGAAAGCCCAATGCAAAACGGTCAAGCAGCTTCCCCGACGCTTAGCTCCTAAAGGATTATGTGTTTTGCAAAACAAATCATTTTGAATCACCTTAAACGGTCACGACTTCTCCCGGGAAACTTTTGACAGGTCCCAGATACAAGTCAGAAAACTATAATGTACCTCTTATATATTTCAGAAATTCATAAATGCTCTATCAGGCTAATAAGAGAAAATCCCTTCTCGACACAAAGATGCGTTTATCTTTTTTTTTGTTAGTCTTGTGCACTCGACGGGCAGAGGAAGCGGAGTTTTGGCGAGCATTTAATTTTCACGGTAGCGTTTTTTCTAACACCACGAAAAATTTCACGGATATCTAAAACTGCGTATATCCACGCTGTTGCTGCGGTGTTTTTCTTTAATTAGATACTGCCTTGGCTTTTATTTAGTAGAACCTATCACGTACCTTAGCAGCCTTTTGTTTTTTAAACAGCTACTTGTGGGTTTTTATTACTCACAGCTAACATATTTCTGCATTTATAATCTTAAGGTAAATAAAGGTGAAGGAGTTGTATGTTCCAAACCAAAGAAGGGCATCGGAACACCACAGCAGAGGACTTAGGATAAGTGTGGACTACCTGGTAAATTTTTGACGCGCAATTGAAATCTCAGTTACACGGTGCCTTTTCCGCAATAATCCTCTTTCAGGTTGCGGGCACCTTAGCCGAGATCCGAATCCGCCATCTGGAGATTGGTAGTACGGCGCATTTCCTCGGAGCCAAAGAGGCGGCTATAATTTTACGGTAAGTAATTATCCGCTTATTAAGAGAGCATAACCTTTCCATTTTTTTCTAAACGAGACGCACAGGAGTTTATTTGTCACAATGATAAATCATAGCATGCTTCCTCCCGCAACATCAACTGTAGATCCGGTCATGTAGGACGTTTTCATGCTGCACATGAACACAATTGTTTCCGAGATTTCAAGAGGTTCCGCAATTCGCTGCACGGGAATCATCTTCGCTAGCCTCTCTCTTATAGTATCGTTTCCGTACTTTTGAATCATGGGAGTGTTGGTAAGGCCGGGCAGAATCGCATTAACGCGGATCCCCTTGGTAGCCAGTTCAACGGCGATGGCCTTGGTGAACGCAACGACACCACCCTTGGAGGCTGTGTAGGCGGAGAGTCCAGGAAAGCCTCCCTTGCCGAGTATGCTCGCAATGTTCACGATAGCTGCTCCGGTGACGTTCCGAGATAGCATGTGCTTCACCACTTCTTTGGTAACCAGAAAGGTACCCTGCAAGTAAAAAGTTATAATCAAGTACCGGGTATTCCCAGCGAAGGAGGCAAGGTAAGATCTGAGGCATTCTTAATCACGTCATAAAGAACAGATACTCAAAACACCTGTGCCGCTGCGCATCAAGGACAACCAAATAATTGTAACCAGGAAACTAATTATTTTGTGCACATCATACTGCACCAAAATAGACGCAAATTAAATATGCTGCTCTGTGATTGTACCTTCTGACTCTTATACATGATCTCGCGAGATAACTGAAAATCTGTATAAAATTTAAATGTACCTTGAGATTGGTGCTGATGACGTCATCGAATGTATCGTCAGTTAGATTGACGACTGGTGTGATCTCATGCAGGATGCCAGCGCTGTTCACTAGAATGCTGATGTTCATATCGCTGTACTCCATCTGTATGCATTGGATAAGGAAATTCTACCGAAGTTGAATTTCGAACATCCACGTGTATGGCCTTGTGATGCAGGTGTTGGCCTAAAAAAAGGCAATTTTAGAGCACATACGCATAAAATACAAAAGAAAATTGGTATTAGCACTCCTCTCCAAATTAAGATTCTTTATCTAAGTTTGGAAAGAGTTATATAAGTAAAGACAGGAGACGGGACAACACATCTTTCATCTAAGTTTAGAAAGAGTTTTACACGTAAAGACAGGAGACGGGACAACACATCTTTGTGTTGTCTCGTCTCTGTCTTTACGTATATACTCTTTCTAAAGTACAAGATTCTCTGTCCAACATATTGTCGGAAACAAGAAATATTACAGTAAGCGCTTTTAGTAACGGCTCAGTGTTCCACTAAAGGCTGTAACATGGGAAAATATATTATCACATATAACCGTACAAAATGTGTCTCTGGTGTTGTAGTCTTCGCTAATGAAATTGAAACATGTATTCTAGAAACAACAAAGAATAATCAAACAAACACGTCGTGCAATTAAAAGAAAAAAACACTGTTTGTTCGTGTTAACATTGTCGACAGCCGCGGATGTGAAGTTACGGCATAAAATAGTTAATGAGCAAAATAATACTTTGAAGTTTAAAAAAAAAACTTTCATAGTATTCGATTTGTTTGGCACGCTTCAATTCGAAATTTGTTGACCGTCGTTCACACGTCCTACGCACTTCTAAGATCTCAGGAAGTAAATTTGGACTAGAATGAACTTTCCTAGGTTGAACTGTGGTGGTTCACCGTCTTCGAGTTCGAGAGTTTCGTGCGGTGAAGCAGAGTGGACCACCGTAAAACCTATAAGAGGAATCCAGGCATCTCATCTGTGGAAGTCATCATATTCCGAGAGGCCCGATGTATACATGGCCACTCGCGCAACTGAGAGTTTTAAGGTTATGTATGCAAAGTTAGCGAATTTGCAGAGTGGGGCCGTTTTGTTTCTGTGAATTGTAAGCGAATTAATGGTATTCCAGCTCAAAGTCCCTTTGCGCATCACTAATACCCTTATGAAAGCCCTTATGAAAAAAAATGAAAGCCGTTTACAACTCCCTGTAACGCCGGATTACAGAGCAGCTCTTGAGGAGGAGGAGGGAAAGGTAGTGAGGGGGGCATGTGACCTCGGGGGGGGGGGTCACATGACCTCGGGAGGGGAGTCACGTGACCTTGGGGGTCACATGAGCTGGGGGTCACGTGACCTCGGGGGCCAAGTTCAGTTGAAACCCTTGGTCACGTGACGCCCCGAGGTCACGTGACCCCCCAGCGAGGTCTTGTGACCCCCTCCCCCGCGAGGTCACGTGACTTCGGGGGCGTCGCCGGGTTGCATGCAACTCGGCGGCTCCGGCAGGTTGCATGCAACTTGGTCTGAATGCAACCTGGATTGAATGCAACGCGCGATTACACCGACGCCAACGGGTTGCAGGGAACTTAGGTTGGATGCAACTTCAGTTGCATACAACGCAGGTTGCATGCAACCTGAGTTGCATGCAACGCGCGGTTACGTTAACGGCGACGGCGACGGCGACGCCGCTCAAGCCGGAACGGCTCGCCTAAGACCTGCGCTCTAAAAATATTCTAATAATATAAAATACATGCCATAACTAACGCTCAAAATGTTTGGTGCTGTGCGGCAAAGCCGCTATGACGAAGACGTCGGCTCGTTCGAGTCACGTTTGTCGTAGCATTTCCCGTTCGGAGGTCATATGTTACTCTATCTTTCGCCATCACAGGTTAGTTAAAGTCACTGGAAAGCGCCAAGGGGAGTTTAAAAAATATAGAAAAGATGGAGTTTTTTAAAATATCGACGCCCAATCTTGCCATATTTTGAGAAATCAGCCGCCTTTCCGCGTTAATAACAAAAAGTTAATTGAAGGTGGGCATATTATCTTTATATATCCGTAAAGAAAGTTTATAGACGCGCATTCTGATATGTTTTGTGAAGTATGATGAAAGATGGTTTATTTGCAAAAACAAAATGTGAATATGTCTCTGAAACGCGTTTTTATGCCATGTTTGATTTTTTCGTTTGCATAGACATATTTTATTGATATATTTAATTTTTTGTGTATGTGTTGTATATCTTTTGTAAAACGTATTAAGAAAGTTATGGTGACGTAAACGCTTCGATGAGGAAAATGACGACTGCCCAAAATAGCATTGTGGAATCTTCTCAATTTCCACGCCTCGAGCTTCTCTATTTTAGATCTCAGCGAAAAAAAAAATGGTACGGCGTTCATATACAGCTGTATGATCCTCCCAAAAACATGGCTTTCATATATATTTTTAACAAAAATATCTAAATTATTACCCGGACCATCATTGCATGAACTGACGTGGAATCACCCTATAGCAAGGGCCTCTAACACATCCCTTGCAACCTGGTTTTTATGGTGTCCTTATTCACTTATTATTGCCTTACTAAAGGTGCAAAGCACCCGAACCTACCAAAGCACCCCGTAATGAAACCAAGCAAATCATAACGCACACAAACGCACGCAATACATATTTATGTGCAGGACGAGCGGTGTTGGCGGTAACACGTTACAAGTAACGGCGTTACCAGCTACGCGTTACTTTTCCCGGTGTCGTGGTTACGAACTCGCTACATTTTAAGAACTGTTATGGGTAACGTAGTTACGTTACTTATTTCGAGTAACCTGTAACGTAGTTACGTTACTGCATACTTATGTTGCCCATGGCTTAACAAAATCACTGTACATATAATTGTTTTTTTCGAGTTTCAAGGCGCAAATTGTATAAAGATTTGCATTTTTGTACTTTTCTTCGCGTTTCTCTTGTGAGTATTTAGGTGTATCCGTAGAACAGATATATTAAGTATTTTCAGTTTCTGGATAGCCATAAAGTTCCTTGAAATATGGCGCGTATGGAATACTTGCAGCGGCAAAGAGTAAAACGTCTTAATTCATAATTAAAAAATGAAAGACGTTTACAAACCCCTGTAACGCCGAATTAGAGCGCAGCTCTTGAGGAGGAGGAGGGAAGGTACGGAAAGGAGGGTATGCCCCTCCTCCTAATCCATACCCTCCCTCCTCCTCCCATGCTCCCCTTCTATTTAGCGGGAAATTTTGGCTATATTTTGCGCTAAACGGGGAAAATTTTCCACTAAATTTAGCGGGGGAATGCTTCAGCTAAATCTAGCGGGGTAATTTTTCCCGCAAAAAATAGCGGTGAAATTTTTCGATAAATTTAGCAGGGAAATTTAGCCATAATGCAACGCGCGGAGACGTCACTAGTGACGGCACTCGTGGCCCTTGCGACGTCACGTGTGACGTCATTGTGAGAAACGTCCCATAATGCAACGCGCGGTCACGCCGACGGCGACGCCGCTCAAGCCAGAAACGGGCGCCTAAGAGCTGCGCTCTAAAAGTAACCCAGAAGTAACGTACATTACATTTTACCTTTAACAATAAGGGTAACGCGTTCCTTTTATTTGCAAGTAAGGGTAACGTCTTTCGTTACTTTTTGGAGTAATGCCTGCAAAAATTACCCTGCGCACGGCGCGTTGGCGCGTTCTGCGCGCGGCATGTTCTGTGTACGGCGCGTTGGTGCGTTTCGTTTCACGAAGGTCTTTGTTGATGAATGGTTTGGTTGTTGCTTTTGCCCAGGTGGGTATTGGCTTGATCTCTCTGAAGATATTCTGTAGTCTCTCGACGAATGTCTCGATCTTTGGAGGTGCTGCTGTAGGGTGCAAGAGGGTTGCCAACTCGGCCGGCAAACGAAGTGAAGTGCCATAGACGAGTTGCGCTGGGCAACAAGCTAGGTCTTTTGACAGCCGCACAAAGACCAAAAAGAATGATAAGAACGAGTTCTAACCAACGAGTTGGACCTTGGTGAGCCATAATAGAAGCTTTCAGTTGACGGTGAAATCTTCTCAACAAGTCCATTGGCTTGCGGATGATAGGCAGTTGCCCGTATGTGCGTGGGTCCTAGTAGCTCAGAGAGGCAGCTGAAAAGGGTCGTATTCAAACTGTCGTCCTCTGTCTTTGACAACCTCGATAGGTGTTCCGAAGCGCGCGACCCAGGTGTTGATGAAAGCTGATGCAACGGTCTCGATTGTGATGTCTTGAATATGTCTTGCTTCCGGCCAACGAGTGAATCGGTCAACCATCGTGAGGAGGTATCGGTAGCTTTTGCAGGGTGGTAGAGGTCCGACGAGATCAATGTGGACTTTTTCAAAACGGCTGTCGGGAGGCAGAAACTTGACAAGTGGAGTTACGGTGTGTCGATGCGTTTTTGCTCGCTGGCACGGCGAACATGCTCTTGCCCATTGTCGGACGTCGCTGTTCATGCCCGGCCAGACGTAGCGTTCCGCGACCAGTTTTTGAGATGCTCGGATTCCAGGGTGTGCGAGAGAATGAAGAGAGTCGAAAACTCGTCGGCGTAACTCTGCAGGGACGAACGGGCGTTGCCTGCTTGTGGAAGTGTCACAAACAATGGTGATGTCTGACGAAAAGTGAGGAACGTCCGTGAGCTGTAGGGAGGTTGAGGAGTGGCGTAGGTCCCTGAGCTCTTCGTCCTGTTGCTGCAGTCTAGCGAACGTTTCCCACGACAAATCGGAGGCGTTGACTGAAGCAATGCGACTAAGCGTGTCTGCAGGGATATTTTGCGTGCCTTTGACATGTCGTATGTCTGTGGAATATTCTGCCAAGAAAGCGAGGTGCCTGACCTCTCTTGGAGAGTAACTGGTTCTGGCAGCTTGGAAAGCATGAGTCAACGGCTTGTGGTCCGTGAAGATGATGAATTGGCGCCCTTCTAGAAAATATCGGAAATGTTTCACAGCCAGGTAAGCAGCTAATAGCTCTCGGCCAAAAGCGCTGTACCGTTGTTCGGTGCTGGTCAATTTCCTTGAGAAAAAACCGAGCGGTTTCCATGCTCCACCAAGGTACTGCTGTACCACAGCGCCGACGGCGACTCCGGAAGCGTCTACCATGATGCTTGTAAGAGCATCGTGTTGGGGATGCTCCAACAGTGTCGCCTGGTCTAAACTATTCTTGGCAGCGGAGAAAGCGTTGTCGGCCTCTTGATTCCAAGGGAGTATAGCTGCTGGAGACTTGGATTGCGTGAGCATTGCTTCAAGAGGTCGGAGGATGGTCGCGCAATGTGGTATAAAACGGCGGTAAAAGTTTACCAACCCCAGAAAACGACGCAGTTGACGGAGGGATTCAGGGCGAGGAAACTCAGAGATGGCCTTGACTTTCGTCGTTAGTTGGTCGAATGCCTTGTTTGTCCATCAAATGTCCTAAAAAGTCCAACGAAGGAACTCCGAACTCACACTTGTCCACGTTTATGATGAGGTTGTAGTCTCTCGAAGGCGTTCGAACAGGAGCCGGAGATGATAGAGATGCTCCTCTGGTGATGTACTTACGACAAGGAATATCGTCGACGTACGCGAAAACAAACGTAAGTCCCCGTATCCACGACGTCGATAAATCTCTGAAAAGTTTGTGCGGCATTTCTTAACCCAAATGGCATGCGAGTGAACTCAAACAGGCCAAATGGTGTCGTTATGGCGGTCTTGAGGATGTCTTCTGTGGCTACAGAAATTTGATGGTATGCTTTCGTGAGGTCTATTTTCGAAAAAAATAGTAGATCCTCTGAGGTTGACAGTAAAGTCTTGAATATTGGGCAATTTATTTATTTATTTATTTATTCTGCTTAATGTGCCCACAAACAGCTCGAGGCCTTATCAGTGCGCACATATTACAAACAATAAAAGAACAGATACAGAGCAAACAAACAAGCAAGACGTGATTTAGAAAAGATAAAAGGAAATAAATAAAACTACGGAGAACAATGGAGAACAACAGAGCACACATGTCTGTCAAGCGGCCAACAATGCTCTTCTAAAATTTAAAAGGGGTGAAAACAATTCTAAATCACTCCTATCGCGATTATAAAGGAGCTGAAGGCGTGTCATCGGGGACTGGACACAAACTTTCTGAGGGTAGAAAAGAAATGAAAATCTGATACGCTTTTGAGGAACACTGAAGAAATCGCACTTAAAAGTAAAGGTGCATCAATTGTAGCGTTCACTATCTTATACAAAAAAATGAAAGACGTTTACAACACCCTGTAACACCGAATTAGAGCGCAGCTCTTGAGGAGGAGGAGGGAGAGGTATACCCTCCTCCCTCCTCCTCACCTCCTCATCCTCCCTGCTGCTACTCCTCCTCCTCCCTCCTCTTCCTTCTCCTCGTCCTCCTCCTCCCCTCCTTCACCTCCTCCTCCCCTCATCCTTCAAGCTCCTCCCCTATTCCCTCCCCCTCCCTCCTCTCTTCCTCCTCATCCCTTCTCCTCCCCTCTTACCTTCTCCCCTTCCCTCCTCTCCCCCTCCTCCCCGCCTCCCTCGTCCCCCTCTCCCCTCCCTCTCCTCCTCTCTCCCCTCCTCCTCCTCCCCGCGCGGTGCATCATGGGAAATGTCCTATAATGCACCGCGCGGGACCCTCGTGCACGTCACACGTGACGTCACGAGTGACGTCACTAGGGTCCGCGCGGTGCATTATGGGACATTTCTCATAATGCACCGCGCGGTTACGCTGACGCCGACGCCGCTCAAGCCGGAAACCAGCGCATAAAGGCTGAACTCCATGGAGCGAGTGATGCGACGAATAACTGGCGAACGCCGCCCGACGGCACGCTCGCTTTGCGCGTGACGTAGCAGCCACGGTGCTGATGCCATGCGCAGAGCAAAAGCCGCTGGGCAAAATTCGTCGATTTTTCGCTGCATATTCGTCCCATGGAGTTCAGCGGCCTACGAGCTCCGCTCTAAAAAGTCATGTGTCGCGCTAATCTTCTTTTGTGCAAGGGTACCAGGTCAAGCAGATTAAGTAAGTAGCGGTCAGGGAACGTTGCCAAATTTAAAGCACGGTAATCCCGACAAGGCTTCCAGACGCCAGTTTTCTTAGGAACCATGTGGAGGGCGAGAACCAACAGCTCGAGGATGACCTAACGATTCCCATTTCCAACATATGTTCGAATTCTTGCCGGGCGATGCGAAGTTTCTCAGGGGATAATCGCCGGGGAACTGTATGAGTAGGTTGACCGCGGGTGATGATACGATGTACAACATCATGGTGGCAGGTTTGGTCCAGTCAGGGTAGGCAGTCAAAATCGGGAATTTTTTTATGAGACTTGTGTACAGCTAGGGTACGCAGCATTTTATCGTGAAGGCAAAAGATGAGATGGTTGTGGGCTTGCCCATTACGGAGAGTCCGGTGGTAGAATCAATGAGTTTCTTGTGTGCCATGTCAACCAAAAGGGTGAAATGGGATAAGAAGTCCGCACCCAGGATGGCGTGGCTGACTGGTGCAACAAGAAATACCCAACGAAATATTCGCCGAATGCCTAGTTCGATAGCAAGGGATCTTCTCCTGTACACAGAGATGCTGCTGCCGTTTACTGCTCGTAGATAACAGATGGGAGGGGAGGCTTTGTCAGCGGTTTGCTAAGGAAGAATGCTGACCTCGGCCACTGTGTCGATGAGACACTGAACATTTTAAAGTCCGTCTTTGAGGAAAAACAGGCGACTGTCAGAAGGCTTTAGGTGGAGCACTCGTCGCCGCTAGTGTTCCCTGGTTTCGTTTCCCGACCATCCACAAGGCTGTGTGCAGCGTTCTGCTCTGGAACCAAATTTGCGATGGTACCAGCAAGGTTGAACGTCTGAAGACTGGCTTCTCGAAGGGGAAAAACGTCGCGATTGTGATGATCGGCTTGGAGGTTGAGCAGAACGGGACAAGTTACGGGATGGCTCTGAATGATGAACAAGGGAGCTTGGGACGAGTGTAGTCAGGTTCTTGACTTCCTCCCGAAGGTCCGCCATTTCTTCAGAGGAGGCGAACTTCTGCTGTTGGGGTTCAGAGAGCTGATGTACGTTCGAGTTGTAGCACAGAGGCCTGTGGTGGTGCGACCGCCACGATTTTGGCGGCGTGCAGTGCCAGAGCGGGCAGGGTCGAATCTGCTGCCGTTGTAAGTAGCATCTGAACAGTCGAGGGAAGTCGTTGTAGAAAAAGTTATTTTAGTAATGTCGTATCAAACGTCACTGCGCCCTCGCCAAGAAGGGCCTGCATGTGACGGAGTAACTGTGAAGGTCGCCGATATCCGAGCTCTTCTGCTGCCAACAGCTGCTGTAGGCGCTTGCGTTCCGAAACCGTCGTTCGTTCTAGGATAGCCACTTTCAACGCGTCGTACGGTACGGCGGCGGGCGGATTTGAGAGAAGATCATAGACTTCCAATGCTACTTCGCTGGGAAGGGAAGCTACCAGCTGGCCGGAACGAGTCGTTTGTAACGTGACGTTCGAAACGCCGAATCGGGCTTCAACCTGCAGAAACCAGATTTCCGGGTGCTGTGGTCAGAAGGGCGGGAGGCGTACAGCGTAGCGGTTGATACTATGGGGAGGCACACCCATACGATTCGTTTCTTGCGTGTTCGTTGCCATAGTTCGCGGGTCACCAGTGTGGAGGAGAAGCAAGGAAAGGAACTGAACACGACGAAGCTCGGGCCAAGACTATTTTTTATCCGTCACGCGCTTGTCGCCTTTCAGCCCGCGCTCCCGCATCTGATGGACGTCTTTTTCTTTGCTGCTCTCTCACCACAAAATCATACTTCAGCGGAGACTGCATTTTCTTGACCGTTACTACATTTCACTATTTGCTACCTAAAACGTGCGATAGCTGGTAAAAGTTGGTAAAAGCAGTTACTTACTTTTTCTGAACTTTACTACACTTTTACTATCTATTTACTACCCCAAAGGCGCGGTCAAGATGGCAGCCTCCGCTGCATCGCCGATGACCAGCATTACCGACGCGCTTAGTGTTTCGGAACGCAGGGGAGGTTTCCACACACAATTGCGGCACCAAATACTGTAGGAGGTGGCATGTCCAAGCGTTGGAGCGACTTTGTAACGATCGCAACCCCTGTTCCAGCACGTCTTGGAAGCCTGCGCTGCCACGAGTGCAGTCATTGTTGACACAATGGTCATGCGGCTTCTGACCTTTCTTCCCGTTTGCATTTTTTGGAAGCGTATATATTTTCATTTTGGTCTTAACTGTTATCAAAATAGCCACGTAACACGTGCTAAAAAAGTAAAAAAAATGCATTTGTCTTTTTTTTTTTATAAGAGAGGAACGAGATAGTTAGATATGGACCTCTGCTTGTTTCCATGCCGTGTAGGTCTGTCTGCGTGGCCTAGTCAGTAGCGTGTATGGCTCGCAACAGGAGGCTGGGGGTTGAAGCCCGCTCCGCCTAAAATTCGAGGAAAACGCTATAACTTATGCTCTTTCACAAGCCGCGCAGGTGTGTCTGCGTGGCCTACTCAGCAGTGCGAGAGGCTCGCAACCGTGGGTTCAGCCCCGCTTCACTTAATATTCGAAATTTTTCGTTAAGTCAAATAAATTACTTATCGACCAATCAGGATTTTAGTGCTCTATCGACGCTGGCTTTTTTGCGACACCAGCTTCCGAAAGCTGTCGCTTTAAGATGTTTCTCTTTCACAAGACGCTTGACAACCTTGTACGACACGCACGTTGGGGCCAGTCGGAATTCGGTAGACGGTCATTTCTGCGATCTGAACCTGACGTTCTTTCCGTGTGTCCTGTGCTGTTCTCGTTTTCCCGTGTTGGCGTGCATAGTTAACGTTCGCGCGCTCGACTGCGCAAGTGTGCGTGTGGAGGTGGACTGCTCCGAGAATAGGCCTAACAAGCCGGTGACGAGCGTTCACTCGTCACCGGATCTGCCACTCGATGGCGATCGTTCGACCGTTCAGTGGCGTGTGTTTCACTCAAGAAGCTTCGCTTCTCTGGTCCTACTTTACGCTGAGAACGTCTTCTTCACGGTCTGTGATGTGCTCGCTGTTTTGATGATTCTCATGTAGCTGTCTTCGGTCGTGACAGTGACCGTAAAAGTTTTAGGTGTCTACCAGCAAGCGGAAACGCAGTGTAGACACGATGCGGTAGCCATGGAGACGCGCATTCGCAAAGTGGGCAGTCTAGGCGGGGAAGCGATGACATCGCTGCTAGGAACCTATGGGGATGCTGTTTTATAGACTGTCGCAAATGATGACTGTGTGTACCGTTAACGTTTTAGTAAGATATAAATCTATCGGAATATTTAGCAACAGTATTGGAGAGCAATATTGGTGCGAAACCAGCACCATATTTGTAACATCATTTACGGAGTAGGTTGTCTCTGACCAATCGACTTCTTTCAAATAATCAGTATAAAAGACGCATGGGTAACCATTGGGGGCAGCGATTGGGTTAGCGTGTGGTTGTGTCTGTTGTGCGTGCGTGGGTATTATGTGTTCAAAATTCCTGTCTCTGTTAGATGTCTGATACGTGTGCTAATGTGCAATAAATTCTGGGCTAATGTGAAAGTAAGCAGCTGGGAAAAAATCTTTCCCACTGAACATAAATTTTTGACAATTTTGAGCTTGACGTAGACTAGCGCCAACTGGGTCTTGTGAACGTTAGTGCCAGTGAATAGCAAAATGTAGTCAAATATAGTGGATTGGTTAGTAATCGTCACTAACATGACTGTTACTATTTACGGTTACTAGGTACCTAGTACATGTGACAAGTGGTTACTATTTATTATTATTTATTATTATTTTATTCGGATATACTACTGGTTCCACTCAAGGAGCGTTGTTAGGAGTGGGAAGACCATACGACACAAGTTGTCATAAATAGAAACAGAAAAAGTAATACAACTCAAGTAATTAAACTTTCCACTGCGGGAATGAAATTTTCAACAGCTGGTTAGATGAAAATATAGATTGGTAGCGAATTTCAATATTGAATTTCCAAAGGAAAGAAGGAAAATCTAAAACAGTCATTCTAAAACTGGTATTGTTTTAACCCTCTAGTATGGTTTAGGCGTCGGAACCCTCTCGATAATGGTTCTAAGGAGCTAGAGCTTTCGATTTGAATACTGCCATTAAGAATATTATACAGTATTTTTAATCTATCAATCTTTGCTCTTGTTGGCAACGGCTGAAGCTGCGCCCTGAGAAGCGGTTCTGTAGATGATGTGACTGTGCGAAAATTATTAAAAATAGACTGAGCAG
Source organism: Ixodes ricinus (assembly GCA_037355805.1). Classification (NCBI taxonomy): domain Eukaryota; kingdom Metazoa; phylum Arthropoda; class Arachnida; order Ixodida; family Ixodidae; genus Ixodes; species Ixodes ricinus. Next base: position 28,863 of record JAZHYW010035997.1, on the reverse strand, counting down.
CTAGTTTCTGAATACTTTAAAGCCCGAGAATACCGGTTTACGTGTGAGGGTGCCACACTGAGTTGGCGTATTCTAACACAAGTCACACAAATCTTTTATAGGCAGTAAGTTTAGTATCTGTAACAGCAAATTTTAATTTCCTTCTCAACGGGAACAAAGTGCCCCTCGTTTCATTAACAGTCGCTTCGAAGTGCTGGTTCGAGTTGAGTTTAGTATTAAAGACAAGCACTCCATATTTGCATTCCTCGACTCGCCTAAGAGGTTGCCCTTCAAGTAAGTAATTAAATTGGATCAGCTTGTTTTCACATGGCACTCTCATGACGGCTGTCTTATCATGATTCAGCTTCATTTTTCACATTTTCGACCAATTCAATATTGCCCCCAAAGCTTCCTGTATTCAAGGTTTTCATTGTGGTTCCTTATTTTGGAATACATAATACAATCATCTGCGAACATCCTAAGTGGGACATTTATGTTAAATGATTTGTCAATAATGAAAACAAAAAAACAAAAGTGTCCTAAGCACCAGGCCCTGGGGTACTCCCGAAGTAACGGGTAATTTATCAGAGTCAATTGTATTATAGAGAACGCATTGGCTTCTGACTGTTAAATAAGCAGTTATCCAATTTAAAATTTGCGATTTTTTACCTAGTAAATACTACTAGTTTTTTTTAAAGAATGTACCAGGGTCGCCACAAACCAGGAGAGTGGATTGAAGAGCTCGCACGAGAACGAACGCTACACTGTACGCACTTCGCTTCGACGACACAGGGCAGCGCCATACTGAAGATGGGTTGGAGCGCGACTGCTGCGCCGCGACTTGGTTCAGAAACGTAGCTTGGGAGTTTCGGTACTCTGGAATCATTCAATGACTCCGGCCCAGACAGGTAGATGTGTGAACGATCGTATCCCTGAACATGCAGCTTCCACAAGATCAACACCGTCAGGACGCCTTGCTGTTCATTGTAGCAGGTGCTCATGCACCCCTGCCTTCAGTGAAACCAAATTTGGCACGTTATTTAGATGAAGTGTCGAGGGTATTTCATAAGGCGTTTGAGATTGGAACTGAAGTAAAGCAATTATAAGTGGCGTGTCATTGGCCTTATCTAATATGGAATACAAATATATGAAATGCGGGCTGTGCCGCAATACGGAATGACTTTGGATTTCTGGAAGGCTTTAAATAATTGTGTTTTCAAATAAACTTCATCTGAGAGTGCGCCTCGTCTTGTCCCTCTTCCTTGGTCCCTGTAGTATTTCGGTTCGGATTTTCTTAGTAATGAACAAACTGGGCAAAATCACCACCTTATAGAAACTTGTTTCAATTTTCTCATCTTCCAAGAATTAGCTCAAAATAAAACCATCCTTCTGACTTTATTCTTTGCCTCGAACAAATATCACCTATTAAGACCACTCTTACTTCTCACTGTGTAATCCAGCACTTTTCGATATGTGAACGTGCTGCACGATGTTATGAGCAATGGTGCATATATTTTGCACTAATACGTTGTACCCAATTTTTCTATAACACCAGAGGGCTTCGACATTATTGTAATGAATAACAATATTGTTTCGACGATAACACCGTCTGTCAGACGGACACTAACATACCGGTGTTCAATGATGTTTGTAACCCCATATTGCTAATTACACCGATCCACAAAAAAATTAGAACTAATAAAAAACAATTGTTTGCTTATGTTACATCGTCTGTACGTTGCCTTTCCGACGTAAACTACGAGGTTATCCGACAAACCCTAATCCCATCTAGTGACCGTCGCTCAGCGGGCCAAGACACCGTTCATGAGGCTCGCCTACAGCCCTACTTCTACGAAGACTAACATTTAACCAGTGCCGCATGAACTGACCTACTACCACTGGGGGAATTCTTATGGAGATGATTGTCAGTTTCGTGAAAGCAAGACACGAGTACGAGCGTTTTTTGCGCAAGCAGTTCGGTCGTACTCAGTCCTCATTTTACTATCGCATATATCCTATTATAATCACCATGCCCATATCTTATATTAAACAAAAGCCAAGAAATCGTGTCACTACTCAGACGGCAAAATTACGAGGGTGCTTGTAGCCGAGAGCCGAAATTCAATAGAAATATAATGTATTTAAATTTTGTGCTGCAGCGTACCTGCACACAGGGGAAAAATCATACACACATTAAAGCTACGTAACGGCTAAAATTAATATTTTGAGGCGGGGACTTTTTGTATTTTAATTTCTGGAAAAGAGTCTTCTAACACTATTTCAAAACGTAAAACATTTCAATGCGCAAAAATATTTTCAAAAACGTTTGACTTACTTAGCATTTTGAGATATACGATAGTTTCGTTTCCTCCAGTCATGTTTTTATCAGCTACGATGACGGTGACGTTCTCACGTGCGAGGACCATGGCGACGCTACGGCCAATGCCGCTTGCTCCCCCAGTCACAATTGCCAGCCGACCTTCCAGTTCCAGTGAGGAGGTTCCAGGATCGTATTCCGGCTTTGAGTCTTGTATCACTTTTTTCATTTCCACTTTCTGGCGAGTGACTCAGGCGGAGATGAACCAGCAGAATCATCAGCACTGGACGCACGTCCCGTAATTATGCAGCAAAGAACTAGCCAGAAAACATATTGGCGAATCTTTAACATGGTCCGAATGCACAAGACCTGTGAACACGTTACAGAAAATATCTGACGTCTCGATTATGTAGCATGTTATTCGTATGTTCATTTATATCTCTCACACGACCTTTAAGCAGGTGGGGGAAACAACACGAATCCTCCTACGTATTCGATTCAAGGAAAATACCAACAAAGAAGATCTGTTGACTATTGTGAAAGCGGAAGCGAAGAAAGCTGGCATTACATGAAGCCGCTGTGAAGTGTTCGTATAGCTGATTTTTTCTGTATAAGTAAAAGCGCCCTTCATCTTCCTGAAAGATCGCACCGTACGCTCACTCGTGTATGTAGGTGACTGTTTTAGCTAATAGCGGCTAGTAACCGAAGTAACTCAAGGCTCGTAGCCGCGTAACACCCAACACCATAAGAAGGTGGCCGAGGTAAGGGGGGAGGGGGGAAGAAGGGAAGAAATATGTTTTGGGTCAAGCGCCTAAGTGCACACACCGGGCCTTGTATTTAGTCGTCGCCAATATACGCAGACAAGGTCAGTAATCACTCGACGCTTGATTTACCCGGACATAATAATGCATTTATTAAACATATACTAGATTACCATGCTGGCAACTACAGTTCCTGTATAGGCTCCCATACGGGAGCCACAGTTGCGCGTTCATCCCCGTAGCGCAGTCTTTCCTGCACGGCATGTTGATCCTGCTTCTCACGTGACTGAATTCGGAGAATAGTGGCGCCGCGCGTTCCAGGCCCGCGGCGCGCTCAAAAGCAGGGCAACGTACGCCGGGGAGTCTGCACGCGCCCCCGGCAACGTACGCCTGGGGCGCGTGGAGACTTGGGAAGTAATCCGTTACATGTAACGGATTACTTGTAATCCGTTACTTTTTCAAGTAATTTTGTAATTGCCACGTTACTTTTCTGCGGCAGTAATTTGTAATGTAGTTTCATTACAAAATATTGGTAACGGATTACTTTAATTACTGGTTATCTTTTTTTAATATGAACATAATAAACTGGAGCAATATGAGCAGGCAATTCAGAGGCATAGAGATATGCAAGTTCAACAAATTTAAATAAAAACCATCGTAAAGAAAAAATAACAAAGAAAAACGATTTTTCGTCTGACCGGTTATCAGAACCACTAGAAAGACGTGAAAATACTATATAACAAATCAAAGACCAAGACAATGCCGAGTAGACTTAGCTTCTTTCCATCGCCTTCCATCGCATTTTTCTTCTGAGAAACCTCTTCGTGTTTAATTGTTTTTGACTTTTACGCCACTTGAAAAGCCCGTATTTAATGGGAGCTTTCGTAGATCGGTTCCTTACCTCCGCATCTCCTAGCAGAGGTAGATGCTGCTACTGAGCATGCGCACCGCTTTCTTTGTCTGCAGAACTCCAGGGATCATTTCCGGTCACTGTAAGCTAGCGGGATGGTGGTTGTGGTTATGGCTTTCGCTGCCTTGGCAGCTTACAGGTGAACCTTGCACCTACAATCTTTCTCTCAAGTAAAATATTCTATTTTTACAAGGACTACGATAATGAGGGTGTATGAGAAATGGAAAACAGTGTTGCAGAGCATTTTGGAAAACACCAAAATTGTTTCTATAGTTTGCTTGGTAAGCGTACGGGAAAAGTAACGTAGAAAAGTAATTTGTAACGTAACAAGTAAAGTAATTCGTTACTTTTCAGCGAAAATAATTTGTAACGGTAATCCATTACATTTGGGGCTCGGTAATTTGTAGTTGTAATTCATTGCATTTTTGAAGTAACGTGTACAAGTCTGGGCGCGTGCAACGTCTACATTCCTGCATGGCATTTGATCCGGCTCCTCACATGATCGGATCTCGGTGAATAGCGGCGCGGCGGAACGTGAAAAACAGATGCGTCAACTCTGGCTCCCGTAGAGAGGCTATACAGGAACTCTACTGGCAACTGCGAAGTTTCGGCATCTGTCGGCGTTCGCACGAGTGAACGTGGCTTAACGAAGGAACCAACACGTTTTAATTTAAGGTTCGTAACTACGCCATGGATATTATTGCACTCTAGGCACCCGGAAACTAAAAGAATGGTCCGCGTATTTCCAGAGATTCAAGGCAATAGCACTATTATATTTACTTACTAAAACAATAGTGGGTGTCTTATAGACTAGAATGAAAAAATGAACGAGGACATCTAGCCCCCGGAAATAGAATAAAGTAACGCGTTTGAGGGCCATGATTATAGGCAATATTTTAATGTACTTTATTTATTGTACTATAATTTATTGTCATGTTGCCGGCTTTCGAACTTCTTCCGAAGCACAATTTGCTATCGTAAACACGAACCTGCTACTCAAGCTGAGTTTTCTTACTGAGAGGCTTCCAAAATGCTGCAACTATTTTATGACATCAACTACATACTCCGGAAGAGCAGCTCCTTGATATCAAGACACTACTTGTCAAAGAAGGATTACTATTGTTTCCCCCGATTCACTGACAAAATGATTTTTGTGTGAAGATGCGAATTAGGCAGGAAGCCACCACTACCAGAAAGAAGTCACAATTTGAACTATTCTGTAGCTAGATATCTGCTGTACAGTATCTCGGGAGAGCGGTTTGAAATGTAGCTTATTGTTCTTTCGAAAATTTTTTAGAGCGCAGCTCCTAGGCGTTCGTTTTCAGCTTGAGCGGCGTCGGCGTCGCCGTCGGCGTAACCGCGCGGTGCATTATGGGACGCGTGACATCAGTAATGACGTCATCACTGACGATGATACTGACGATGACCATGACGTCATTAGTGACGTCACTGATGACATCATCGGCATCCGCATCGTCATCGTCATCATCACTAATGACGTCATTGGCATCGTAATCGTCACGTGACCTCCCCACCGAGGTTACGTGACGTCGGGGGATGTCACGTGACCTCGGTGACCTCGGATGCAGATGACGTCATCATCAATGATGACATCATCGGCATCGGCATCGTCACGTGACCTCCCCCCCCGAGGTCACGTGAACCCCCTGAGGTCACGTAACCCCCCCCCCCCCGAGGTCACTTGACCCACCCCCCCAGTACCCTTCCCTCCTCCTCCTCAAGAGCTCCGCTCTAATTCGGCATTACAGGGAGTTGTAAGCGGCTTTCATTTTTAGAGCGCAGCTCTTAGGCGCCCGTTTCCGGCTTGAGGCGGCGTCGGCGTCGCCGTCGGCGTAACCGCGCGGTGCATGATGGGTAAATTTTCCCGCTAAATTTAGCGGAAAATTTTCCCCGCTAAATCTAGCGGAAAATTTTCCTCGCTAAATCTAGCGGAAATTTTCCCCGCTAAATCTAGCGGAAAATTTTCCCCGCTAAATCTAGCGGAAAATTTTCCCCGCTAAATCTAGCGGGAAATTTTCCCCGCTAAATCTAGCGGAAAATTTTCCCCGCTCAAATCTAGCGGAAAATTTCCCCCGCTAAATCTAGAGGAAAATTTTTCCCGCTAAATCTAGCGGAAAATTTTCCCCGCTAAATCTAGCGGAAAATTTTTCCCGCTAAATCTAGCGGAAAATTTTCCCCGCTAAATCTAGCGGGAATATTTCCCCGCTAAATTTAGCGGAAAATTTTCCCCGCTAAATTTAGCGGGGAAAATCCCCCTCCTCGAGGTTACGTGACCCTTAGGCCACGTGACCTCCCTCTCCGAGGTCACGTGACCCCCCCCCCCCGTGCCTCCCCCTCCTCCTCAAGAGCTGCGCTCTAATTCGGCGTTACAGGGAGTTGTAGACGGCTTTCACTTTTTTAGAGCGCGGCTCTTAGGCGCCCGTTTCCGGCCAGGCGGCGTCGCCGTCGCCGTCGCCGTCGGCGTCGCCGTCGGCGTAACCGCCCGAGGTCACGTGACCCCCAGGTCACGTGACACCCGAGGTCACGTGACCTCCCCTCCCCCCAGGTCACGTGACCCCCGAGGTCACGTGGTCCCCCAGGTCACGTGGTCCCCAGGTCACGTGACCCTCGAGGTCACGTGATGATGACGATGACGATGCGGATGCCGATGACGTCATCAGTGACGTGGCCCCCAGGTCACGTGACCCCCTGCTCACGTGACCCCCGAGGTCACGTGATGATGATGACGATGACGATGCGGATGCCGATGACGTCATCAGTGACGTCACTGATGATGTCATCGGCATCCGCATCGTCATCGTCATCATCCCTGATGACGTCATCAGTGACGTCACTGATGACGTCATCGGCATCCGCATCGTCATCGTCATCATCATTGATGACGTCATCAGTGACGTCACGTTACCCCTCCCCCCCCCCCGAGGTCACTTGCCCGCCCCCGTACCCTTCCCTCCTCCTCCTCAAGAGCTGCGCTCTAATTCGGCGTTACAGGGAGTTGTAAACGGCTTTCACTTTTTTTTTCTTTTTTTTTACTCTCGGAACACGCAAAACTGTGTTCTGAGTAGCCTTTTGGGAAGTTGCGCCTCAAGTAAAAAGCCACAACAGATGAGAGGAATTCAATTATTTTTGCATTACGTAGCTGTATATGTGTTGTACTGTATCCTGGAAGAGCATTCTAATATCTGCACTCTTCGTTTTTTTATTATTTGTTTTAAGGTTTCCTAGCGCCGGAACACACCATTTTCTCCCCGCTGACCTTTGGAACAAGTGTGCCTAGAGAGGGAAGCCAAAATTAACGACAGAGAAGATCAACATTTAATCTTTTATGTGACTAGATTTGTCGTGTACAGTATCTCGGGAGAGCATTTTAATATTGGCCAATCCGCCCGTTTAACGTTTTTTTCTTCATTTAATAGTTCCTGCTGCCGGAACACACAATTCTCTGCCGGCTGACCCTTTTCCCAGCCGCGCCTTGAGCAGGAAACCACCGTTAACGACAAAGAAGATCAAAATTTCCATATTTGTTTCGTTGGTTGTGTGTCGTACATTATCCCGGGATAGCATTTTGATTGGCGTCTTCATTTGTCTATGAATTCCTTTTAGAGCGAAGCTCTTATGCACCCGTTTCTGGCTTGAGCGGCGTCGGGCGTCGGCGTCGCCGTAACCGCGCGGTGCATTATAGGATGCGTGACGTCACGGATGACGTCATCGGTGACGTTACTGATGACGTCATCGGCATCGGCATCATCACGTGACCCCCCAGGTCACGTGACCCCCCCCCCCGAGGTTACTTGACCCACCCCGAGTACCCTTCCCTCCTCCTCCTAAGAGCTGCGCTTTAATTCGGCGTTACAGTGAGTTGTAAACGGCTTTCCCTTTTTTTCATTAAGGTTCGTTATGCCGGAACACGCAATTCTCCGTTCGTTGATACATTGGATAGTATATACTTCGAGCAGGGAGCCACAATTAACGATAGAAAATATCAATACTTCACCTATTCTGTAGCTACAGCCCTATTGAAAATCCGTCTATGGGGCCCACCAGGATTTTCGAAATGTTCTGGCGTACCCATCAAAGATGTTTGATGAGTTTGAGATGTCCGCTAAAGTTTTCTACGGGGCCTGACGTACACATCGAGACACTGTTAGCGCGAACACCACATCGGCGCATTTTCGCCTTTTTCTTCTACATAGTATTAGCGAGCACGAAATTTGAGCGCTTACATTATAGAACTAAATTAGCTCTTTCCGTACCAATATTAATTTGGATGACATCCCTTGGTTTGAAAGAGAAAAACTGGAAAAACCAGCGATCGCTTTCTCGCGCTATCAGTGTCGCGTTCTGCACCATTTAAGAATTCCTAATGGGTGTAAAAGACCAGCCATAGGTTTTTGAGAGGCCTGTGGGGTCGGTCCCAGTCCTGTCCGTGAATCCACACCAATTATCAATATCATTTTAACGAGTTCGTGGTAGAGATCACGAGACCCTTAAGGACCCTATTGAATAATCTCATTTGTATGAGAAATTTCTGTGTCCAATAAACAGATACGAATCATGCAAGATATATAAGAACATGTAATATATATAGGAACATAAAAGAACCATATAAAAACATTTGAGAAGTTTCTTATAGGGGTCATTCACTGGACGCCGTATTTGAGGGCGATGTTTAGGGTACTTGCACAGAACGAGCTTACATTAATAGCCTACTAAGACCGGCAATCTTGATGGTGTGGAATGCAGGTTGCAAAATAACTGTGGAAGCTCGCCTCAGCAACTCACGACACGCAGATATGGCCACCAGTGAATACTCCCTATAAGTTTCTTATATGGTTCTTATATATTTTGTATGATTCATATGAGTTTATTGGACACAAGAAATTTCTCATACAAATGGCGTTTTCACCAGGGGATATATGCCGTCGGGGAAGCCGCTTAGCCAGTTTTTGAATCAGGCGGCCACGACGAGTTTTGGAAATTGTGAATATGTCAGTGCGTGTTTGTATGTGTGTTTAGGTGATGTCTTTGGAAAAGGAAACAGAGGCAATCGTGGGTGTGGGCTCATAGGCCCGTCTGCCACCGCCTCGGTGTCCGGTCGACCGGGGGCGACCGCCCCATGTGGAGAATCGAAGAGGCGCTGGCCTAGCGGCGTTGGGTGGCGGACGCAATAGCCTGTCCGCTCGGTCTTACTAGAGTGTTTTAGTAGATCGTTCAGTCACTCCCGCTGCGCTATCCGCTAGCCGCTACGGCCTCCGCTATATGTAGCGTAGTGGAACCACCATTTTAGTTTTAGCAGAACGTTCGCCACCCGCTATGAATTACAGCGTTACGAGAGCTAACGCCACGCCACTAGCGGCTCTTTCGGACACTAAGGCTTGCGTAAAACAGATTTGTAAAGCAATTCTTCGCAATTGTTTGATTAACGTCGTTATCTTAATAGAATGTTTTATTATTTATTGAATAAACGTGCTAATCGTTGCTTCTTTTGTAAGGAAATGTCTATTGTTTGTAATTGAATACGACTGACGGCCAAGTTGCCCAAGCCAATCCGACATGAGCCAAGCGCCAAAACCACCGAGAAAAATATTCAAAAAATAGATGACAACAACCGTAGCTCTTCTGTTGTGTCGTTGTTCACCGAAAATGAAACGCCACGCCTTCGCTCACAGCACCAGCGGACTGCGAAGCTTTTTCTTCTTCTTTCTTTTCTTTTTTCCGTGGCTGTATTTAGCATGTTCGCCATCAATCGCTACCTGTTGCAGTCGTGGAACGGCTTTGTCGCGGCTACTTCTTGCAGCAGCAAGATATAATCCACCCCTCAGAACCACGGTCGCGAAGCGCACAGACCTGACAGGCGCGGCGTGGCGGCCATCTTGAATTGAGTCCCTCGCTGGCTCCTCCTTATCTCGCCAAGTCTCGTTCTCGCGAGACCCACGCTGGCGCGCCGCGCTACGCGCCTCGCTCACTATTTTGGTCTGATAGCGCGCCTCCGCTAGCCTCCGCAGCTCCGCAATGTTTCCACTAGCAGCGAGCATGCGCAGTAGCGTCGTCGCTCTAGCGTATAGCGTAGCGGGAGAGCCAAAACGATCTACTAAAACTCTCTATTGTGAGGCGAAATCCGTACGCAAGAAAAGCCCCCCCCCCCCGCCTACTTTGCCTTAGCGAAGGAGGGCTGCGCTTCCCTCTGTCCGGCGCTGAGAGGAGGTTGCAGGCAGACTTGTGCTCGTTAGTTCAACAAAGTAATTAATTACAGTTACAATTACTTGGCCTAAAACAGTATTGAATTACCGTTACAAATTACTTCCCGTAGAAGTAATCGATTAATTACTTCGTTACTCTACTGATTACTTTAGCGTTACTCAAAGGAACACAAAAAAGACACACTATCTACTGCGTGTTTGAAGGAAACCATTTTGGGCCCCATGAAAATTAAAACGAAAATAAACATATTCATAACATTCTACCCAATATTTTAGGTTAATAATTTTAGGAGAACGAATCTATGAAGTTTTAAAGAACTTGAACAGGTGATCAAGATAAACGAGCCTTGCGCTGTGCAACCGGTACAGAACTAAATCCCATGAACATGCGACGAATGTATGACGAATGCACTTGGGCGGTGGAGGCAGGCACACCATTCGAATTAATCCGAGTTTGGCGTCGGCGAGCTTCAAAACACAATTTCCCTGAAGATATGTTTTTTCTATGTTTGCTGCTTGTTGCCTAAATAGGGGCTGGTTTACCTATTGAAACGGACTAGCAGTGAGACCAGGGGCGGATGCAGGAATTTCTGGTGTGTGTGTGTGGGGGGGGGGGGGGGGGGGGGGTCAGGTGTTGGTCAGCGTACCACATGTATAGGACGCCCCGCTCTTCCCCCGTTTCCACGCCCTAAATATTTACACATGGAGAAATCAAGAGGGGGTGAGGACATCCGGACCCCCCCCCCTCTTAATCCGCCCCTGCCAATAAATCTCTTTGATGTCCATAAAAGAAATACGTCAGAAACAGGTAAGTTTGAAGGGTTCTTGGAGCGTTATGACTTTGAAAATGAAAAAAGCCATCGTCCACTTCTTGGCCAACCATTGTAGTTGTAAATGTTATAAAATATTTTATCAAAGTTTAATTATTTCCTCAGAGGCATTTGAAGCGCCGCGACTCGAGGCACAAAAAATTGCTATGTTTGATTAAGAATATCTAAACAAAACAAAACATTTACACAACATTAAATCTTTTTATGCATAGTACCAATTATAAGGACTACATCTGTAGCTAATTTCATAGCCCTAGCGCATGTCATTAAAAACATATTGGTGCTGAAACATTACAATTTTAGGGCAATATTTGGAGAGATAAACAAAACAAAGTAGCGCAAATATCAAAAAAGCATATCGTTACATTCTGCTCCGACATCATCTTAACAAAACTGCTCCACTGGAACCGTGTTATCTTTAATAGATCGTACACAGGGGCGGATGAAGGAATTTCTGAAAGGGGGGGGGGCACCGCATCGTGGTCTCACGGGGTGGATTTGAGTGCAGGTTCATGATGTCGACCCCCTCTTGTTTCTGCATGCGTAAAGTTAGGGCGTGGAAACGGGAAGGCCCCCCTTCCACCCGTTTTTACACATGCAGAAATCAAGAGAGGGGTCAGGACATCCGGACCCCCCCTCTAAATCCGCCCCTGTGAGACCAAGATGCGGTACTTGCGTCTGGGTACATTTCAAAGACTCCTCCTTGATGAAGGTTGTTATCCGACTGAGTTGGGCCCACTTGATCTTCTTTCTTGATCACCAAACTTGTCCGAACCAAGACGTCACACGAAATATTAATGCACAGTTTCTCAGCTGAACTGACTTTCCCGTCTAGAAATGATCTAAAAAAAACAATTTTCAGCGAACATCACGTTTCCATGTTTTTCACGCGTTTACAGGCGGCTTCACAACTCCAGTGTCCAAGTGAGTCACCGTTTGCTCTCAGAAAACTCGGGCTATGTTTCCTTTCCCTAAAATTTCGTTCTAAGTTCCCGGAAGCCCAATCCGCTGATGAGAACCCTAGCATTCTCGTTTCTAAGAATACGGGCTCGGCTTGGATGTCCCAAGCCGTTTGTTGTGCTACCCGACCAGCAATCCCTGCTGTCGAAAGTTACTGTTTAAACTGACAGCAGGGTTGATGCTAGATTTTCTTTGTTCCAATGAACTTCCGCCATCGCATCCCTCATGTTTTTGCCCTACGCATCCGCTAGTGTGAAGTCAAGCGGCAGGAGCCACATAGCTGGTTGGCCCAGCGAGTATTCAGTTTTCACAGCGCTGTCAAGGATGAGCAGGGTCGAGGTCTCATTAGAGCTGCCTCTCTGTATGCGGAATGAGTGTGTGTACAGGCGGAAACATCAACAAGCAGAGCACGGTTTCGTAAAAAAATGTCTTGGTGGAACAAGGCGCGGAGGAGCAGGGAGGGAAGAAGGAGGGTAGAGGAAGGGGGGGGGGCAGGAAGGGAGCGGACGTATGCACCACGGTCACTCTGTCCACGGTCCCACTCGACACGAACCCCACGCCACGGTTTTATGGTCCTTTTGTTTTCTGCTCTTTTGTAAGCTCGAAGCAGTCCGTTCGTTTTCCAAGAAGTCGAAGCCTTTTGCCTTTCTGTAGAGTGTCGAGTCCTCCCAGCCTGGCTGACCGTACGGACGAGTCGAGAAACGGTCCCTGGCTGGGCTGTCGTGCTTTCCGTGAATTCCTTTTCCTCAGCAGCTCAACACAAGACTCACCCGAGTCTTGTGTTACCATGCTGAAAGAGCGAAGGCCGTTGCATCGCCCTTCTTCCCTTCTATTTCTCCCTTTGACGGGACGGAAGAATTGTAACGAGTAATTTCAGTAATTCGTTACTGAAAAAAAGTAATGAAATTACTATTACAAGTTACATTTTCTAAAAAGTAAAGAATTAATTACTAAATTACAAGAAAAGTAATTCTATTACAAGTTGCATTTTCTAAAAAGTAACGAATTAATTACTAAATTACAAGAAAAGTAATTAATTACAAGTAATCCCGTTACTTGTAACGGATTACTCCCAAGTCTGGTTGCAGGGAGCCAGGCGCTTCTCCAGCGGTCGGCTGAAGAGTGTTGTGCCAGGAAGCCTAGGAGGTCGGTATGGGCCGTTTTATCGTGGGAAGCGCCATTTTGAGTACTGGTGGAGCCATCTAGCGGGCGAAAGCTTCCGGGGCAATGCTCAATGGTTAGAAACGTTGGCGGTATGGCCGATAGCGCAATTCGGGGTGCCGCTCTCGCGTTGGGTGTGCTGGTTGGTGGCTCCAAAGTGCTGGGTATCCGACTTAGGGCACGTCTTCTGTTCTTGAGTGCCGCGAATTGTGCTTTTCAACTGATTTGGGAACGTTTTTTGCCCCGCACTATGGCATCCGCCGGTGCGGCAATGCCTAGAAAAGCGGCACTGAACGCACCACCGATAGAAATCAGAGTTGAGTACTCAAAATATTGTATCAATTTACAGCGATTGAATGTTATGTCGTTCTAGATGCAGTACACCGAGAATATTTTTGGCGTTTCGTGTCGTTTAAAACAATGAAATATAACGGGAACAACGACGCGCTAAATAGGAGCATCGCAGCTAGGAATGATCGAAAACAGCTCCTTCCGGCTTTCAGAAGAATACCAAAGTTTAAAACCAGGATCCCGTATCGACGAGTATGTTCTTTGTCTACAACTGAAAACGGTAATGTCGAGATAGGCCCAGGGCCGAATCAAATCGATTAATGATTCAACGAGCTTAAATCGATGCATGAGCATGCTTCAGCAATAGAAATTGAAGTTTTCTTTCAGCGCGCAGCTCTTAGGCGCCGGCTTCCGGCTTGAGCGGCGTCGCCATCGCCGTCAGCGTAACCGCGTGGTGCATTATGAGTAAATTTCCCCACTAAATTTAGCGGAAAATTTTCCCCGCTATATTTAGCGGAAAAGTTTCCCCGACAAATTTAGCAGAAAAGTTTCCCCGCTAAATTTAGCAGAGAAAGTTCCCCGCTAAATTTAGCGGAAAATTTCCCCGCTTAACTTAGCGGAAAATTTTGCCCGCTAAATTTAGCGGAAAATATTCCCGCCAAATTTAGCGGAAAAAATTACCCGCTAAATTTAGCGGAAAAGTTCCCCGCTAAATGTAGCGGAACAATTTTCCCGTTAGATTTACTGGACAATTTCCCCGCTAAATTTAGCGGAAAAATTTGCCCACTAAACTTAGCGGCAAAAACTCTCCGCCAAATTTAGCGGAAAATTTCCCCTAAATGGGAGGCGAGCAGGAGAGGAGGAGGGGCATAGCCTCCTCTCCGTACCTTACCCTCCTCCTCCTCAAGAGCTGCGCTCTAATTCGGCGTTACAGGGGATTGTAAACGCCTCATTTTTTTCAGCTACTTTATGTACTACTTTGCAAAAAAAAACAAAAAAAAACAGTCGCTTTGTGACGGTCAACGCAAGTTTACGGCTTTCTGTTATCGCACGGAATATCGCGATTAAGAAAAACCTTTAGAACTAACTTTTCGACAATTTCCAGCCACACCCTGCGGTGGAAATTAGCCACCAGCAATGAGAGTCGTAGATGATAAAATCGTGTGAGTGGCAACACTGCACATATCAGAATTAAGATAAATTAAGTTACAAAAAGTTACAAGCTGAAACGGCGATTTTTACGGGAACACTTGCACCCATCTTGCGACCGTATGTCATGTTCATAGACGGTACAGGGTTCAAGTTCGGTGCGCGTTCTATTCACAAAATATTCCGAGCACACTCGAGATGATGGCGTCAGAGAAAAGTATTTTCTGTTTAGGAACGCAGCCCACTGCCGTTCGTAAACTACGGTCATTTGGAAAGCGATGGAGTTTGAAGACATTGCAGCCACAGCTCCCTTGTCGGATCCCGTGCGGGGTACAAGTGTCCTCCGATAGAATTCTTCGCTTTCGGTTGTTATTCATGCAGCCCATTACCAAACAATGATGCCCCGATGACCAGGGGATTGTCAGAATTGAAAGCGCTTATAAATCTAATTAAATTTGGAATAAAAAAAAACGAGTATTCCGCAAAAAAAACGAGCGAACTCGGAGCAATACACGTGTCCAAGGCGATCATCCGGGTCTTCCGCTCGTTTTTTCACACCAGCAAGGAGAAAAACGCCGGTAGCCCTTTCCTCTTTTTTTTTTTTTTACTTGCCCTCTTTCAGTGAAACGGTCTATAGCCATTTTCTGTCCGCTCGTGGGCGGTTTGCTTGTTGTTACCGCTGTGGATATCTGGAGCAGACCGGGTTCATCCAGGAAGGTGAGTATGTCTTTGAGGGCTCGCTCATTGGTCTGTTTTCATCCGCGCGGGTTCTTCCTTGGTTTCGCAAGAGAACCCCAGCACCGCCCGTGCGTCGTCGTGTTCGGCGCACTCCAAGAGGAGGTGGCCGGTGTCGGCACACTCTCCGCAAGCATGGCAGTCGGGATCAGCGTCGCTCCGCATGGGGTGCCTGCGCACCGGGGTCATTGCACTACCGGTCCTGAGAGGGTGGATGACGGCCGCTGTCCGGCGGTTACTTGCGGCTTTTCGTCCATCCGGCTTCAGAAGCACCCAGTGAGCGAGAAAGACGACGGAGACGCCTCCCCGCCGGCATCAGGGACGACACCGTGACTGCTCAGGATTTCTCAACGGCGGGGAATGTTGGTTGTGCGTTTGTGGTTTTCGCTAAACGTGCTTACTGACAGTTTGTGTGTGTCCGTGTGGCGCACCTATCAGGCTATATTAGTGGAACTACCGTATATCAGCAATTTACCAAGCGGAATTGTGAGTGGTCTGAAAAAAAACATTTGTGACAAAGGGCTCGGTTGTTTCCATTTGATCTGATTACCTTTGTCAACTGCTGCTTGCGCCCGGGTTTGAACAAGCGTTGGTTTTTATCGTCTTTTTAATTACAGCATGCATGTAAAACTCACCAATAACTCTTTTAAACTGCATTTTTTGTCAATGGTTCAGAGTAATTTGGGCGTCTAAAGGGTTGATGGACTAGTGGCATAAAAAGGCTTGACGGACAAAGGGCGTTTAAGTTGAAGGGTCCGACGGGCTAAAGGGTTCGACGGACCAAAGTGTTTGATGAGCTCAATGTGTTGGAAGCGCTGAAAGGGTCCCGTAACTCATCAAGGCTGAAGGGTGTATTTTCAATATGGTGGATATATATTGCACGGTATCCGGAGAGACACATTTTTTATATGGAGTATTTGTTTTCCTAAATTTATCGGTTTTGCTAAATATTTTCATGTAAGATGAGTGCAATGCACTGAGGAGTTGCCCCCAGCCTATGGGCACTGACCATCATGATAAGGACGGCAGGGGTATTTTTTGGTTGTCCTGGGTCTATTTTGAGCTTTATTCTTAGATAAACAGTACGTTGTTTCCTGAACTTTGAGTCTGCTCAATGGCAAAAGGGTTGTTCTGGACGCCGAGTACACGACAAAGATGCCCTGAAACACCAATACCTGTCTCTGATATCACGCTAGCTATCTCTGACAGCTAGCGTGATATAAGAAAGCTAGCTGCTGTCTCCGACATAGCACTGCTGTCAGAGCGGCGTATGAGCAGACGTCTTACTTCATTTGAACTTTGTTTCTTCGCACGCGCTGTACCCACACCGGGTTTGCGCCAACCCGGATTATTTTGCCAACGGCAGAGGGTAGTTGAACCATCCCAGAGAATTGCATTGTATCCCTTCGCAAAAACTGTCAGTTCGCGAAAACTCTACGATCACAGTTGAATGTATAGCAAAGCTAAAACTTCCGCTCCTCCAAGCTGGAATCCAACTAGCGACCTGGGAACCACTGCAATCGTTTTTCTGGAAAAAGCTTCTCTACCAACCGAGCTATCGGCGGAACAACATATAGAGAAGGCTGGTTCACAAAGCCCCGCTAAATCATGTGGTTTTATGTTACGATGTGTTGTCTTACGCTACGTGCGCTTCCGTAATGCGCGTTTACACTGCACCGTGAAAGAACTGCTACGGAACGTAATCGACAACCAATACGAAACATACGTCCACGACTGCAGCTAGTCAATAGCAGTCACAGTGATGCTGGGCAGGGCGGTCAGGGGCCGCGGCTAGCGCCGCGCCGTAATTGGGTGGGTGCACAGGGTATATACAGTAGCTGTATAAACGACCCATTGTCGTTTTTACAGCTCTATGGGGCGGTTACCACCAATTAAACTAACCTTACGTTGCAGTGACAGCGACGAAGGCTGCTGCAGCCGACGTTTGTGTGTCGTCTGCTGATGCTGCAGCGCCGCAGCCCCTTGGTTGTCCCCAGGTAACCGGAGATCTCCAGATATGTCGATTCCTTGCGTTAAAAATAATCTATAAATTACAGAGAAAATAACTAAGAAACGCACAAGTTTCTAGAAGTTAGTATGTTTATATTAAATATGCATGTTTGCGTTATTCAGGTTTAGGGCATGTTTTTGAAATGTGAATAGGAAGCTGGCTACGAAAACAGAAACTGGCTCAGTGGTCAGCATACCGATCTCACAAGCCAGTTTCAATACGCTACCCCTTCCGCAATGCATCGAAAAAACTTTATATTTCTGCACATGCGACAGCCTCGCTGGAGCTCTGCGCGTGAGGAGCACGAGCAGCACGATCCCTCTCGTGAAATGCTGTTTGCCTCCTGTCGTAGCCTCCTCTATACTCCTGTGAACTAAAGTTACGGAGGCATCACGCGTGCGCCGAACGCTTGGTGAGATCGGTCTATTGACGTGGTGTCCCCTGCTCTGGTTGTCCTCTTCCTCCTTTTCGACATGTATTTCGAGAGTTTTTTTGTGTATAAGTTTGTGAATATTTCAAACGCTCTCGCGAAGAATGTCAAGATCGCGAAAGAGAAGATATCCGTATGAAGAGGTATGTCGAATCGGCGACGTGAGCGAGAGACTATGGTGTGCCGGTGCATCCCAACGTTCACTGGCTGTTATTGTGGTGGTCCCTGTGGAGATGTCTGTGTTCTCTTTATAAAAGGGCATTAACGTGAACCCTCGGAACAACTATTGTTGTGCGTCTCGGGACTTCTGGTAAGAAATAAATTGGTCGAGATGCTTCTTTCGGATGACGATGCAATTCGCAGCGGTGAAAAAAATGACCAACGTGCAGGCGAACTGGTGCGTATTAATCATAATCTTGAAACTCTGAAACTGGAAAGGAAACTTGAATATATCTTAGAATATGCAAAATATATGTGTCAGACACGATCGTCATCAAACGTAGCCGAAAGTGGTATCGCTCCATGTACGTTTATGATTTAGATATTTTGGTTGTATTCAACGTAATAACATTTGTGTTTCAAATTTCCTGGTGTCGAATGCTTTCCGAGAGTGGATATAAATTAATAGTGAGGGACGAGTCATACAACTGGTTTGTCGTCTAGTGCGCGAACAGAATAGTGTGTTTTAGTATTGTGTATACGAGCAAACGAAAAATCATGTGTGTTTGCGTTAGCGTTGCCTGCGCGGAGTCCAGAACCCCGGTCTTCAATTCACAGTTGGCGATGACACGCGGGTGCAGCGTTGAGCACGCAACGCTAATTCACACGCACAGCTCTTGAGTTAGCTTCTATACGCATTTCTGAAACACTCGGTTGTGAGTGATAGCGTTGATTCCCCGCAGGAACCGTTGCCGCTAAGAATATTAGGTCGACGGCGATTTTTCTGTCAGATTCAAAGACGAACAATAGAAATGTATTTTTTTTTTCATTTTGTTGCCGCCACAATCTGCCATCCCGTCTCGTTGTGGCAGTCATCCACAGAAACAGACCGATGACCAGCCCATGCTTACGTCCTCCAGACCCCGACGAGAGGAACCCGATCGACGATCTCTGCCCTGTCCCCAGCCCCGACGCTTTGAAGTTTCATCACGTGATTAACCCAGCCCGCACAGTGCCGTCGTGCGAATGTAGCTGGAGCAGAGGTCAGTGATGCTTCGCATAGAGGTACAACTTCAACGAACTCTTCATCTTCATTCCCATCTCCGCTGTCGACAGCTGTCTCTTCTTCTACGTAGCCTTCATAAGCCATTTGTCTTTTCTATCGACTCGTCCTGTCATGACCTTTATGCTGCCAACAGCGTCATCCTAACAATATACATGCGTACTAAAATCTGCTTTTTGCAAGTGCAAAGAAATTTGCAATTGTTTGCGCACTGCTTTCTTTAAACTCCACGCGCGCAACGTCTCCGATGCCGTGTGCGTTAAAGCACCGATGCGACTTCGCGGGAGGCCTAAACGGCAGTAGCGGTAGTCACGTGTCTGCCAGTGTCTTGAGTAGCTCGTATGTTGCTCCCATGTGCTACGAGATCTCTACATGCAGCCACCCTATTGAAAACTCTCATTTGTATGATAAATTGTTGTGTCCAATAACACATATGAATCATACAAGATATAAAAGAACACATATTAGAATCATATAAGAACAAGATAACTAAAAACATATAATAACCATATAAGAAACGTGTTAGAAGTTTCTTATATGGATATTATATGTTCCTATATATCTTACATAGTTCCTAGTTATTTTATGGTTCTTGTATGTTCTTATATCTCTTGTATTATATGTATGTGCTTATTGGACACATTTCTCATACCGATGGCTTTTCCATTAGGGCAGTTGAGGGCTACATCTCCTAATCGGGTAGCAACGTTTACTGGGAGCCAGTACACCTTTCCAAGAAACGCTCGGACCCAGGAAAAATAATTATTTTTCCAATCCACTCACAGGGTTTTAGGCTAGCCTTATTCCTGCAGCCCTGAAAATCTTAACCGAGTGCAATGTTGAATGTCGACGTGCGCAGCCTGCGTAGGCGCAATTTCGGACAGTGCTGGCAACTAAATTCTTACCTTTTCCGACATTTTGTTTTCCTTCTGTGATGTACATATTTGCCCGATCACAATAAAAAGACGTTGTGCCATATTAAGAAAAGAAAAGAGAGCTATACATTTTTTGTACCTGTGCGACAGAGCTAATGCGACAATATTTTTTTTGTTTTTTTTTACTTTGTGTTTTATCGGCGCCATCCGCACAACCTTCACAGACGACAAATTGCTAAGCTCACGAAAATATTTACAACATATGATAGCCGAAAGGCATACATATTTAACGTGCACAAATAACGTGAATACAGATCTACACGACATGACTCAGACATAAACTTTAGAAAGTGTCAATATTCGAACGATGTACTGCACGTGCAACATGGTGCGGCGTTATCCAAAAATAATTTTTTTTTAGATATATCTCAAATAACACTACATAACAATGTCGACAACCGTCAGATTTCGAAGCGGATGGAATGCAAGAGAACCTAATTTTGCGGCATGTTCTAGGGCGAGCTTCTTTTTTCACAACGCCAGCACCAAGGCAAAGGAACCGACGCGACTCATTCTTTCCCCACCCCAGCGCGAACAGATATTTCTGGCGATGACTTAGGAAGACTCTACCCGGATTACACCTGGGAGTGGGAAGAACAGTTGCCATTTTTAAAAAATATCGCATCGAGGGCCGTTTTACGCTCTTCCCTTCCTTCGATTCTTGTGAGTATCGATTAGAAACGCTTAAATGGCAGGCACTTACCAGAAAGAGAACTAAAAAACGCACAATGCATGCATAAGAAAAATAAAGAAAAAGCTTTCGAGAGAGGCCGGAAAACTTAATCAATCAATCAGTCTTTATATTTGGCCTTATAGCCAACGGTGCCCCATACAAAACCGCCAAAGATAGGCGCAGAATCATCCGGAGCAGGTTTTGTCAATACCAGAGAGTGGCAAAAAAAATGTTCTAGCTGATAGAGGGAGCGAGATTCACACCAGTGCATCAACATCAGTTGTATGGTGGCGGACTAAGAGTGTTTCCTTAAAAAGGTGTCCAGTGCAAGCTTCCGACGCAAAGTTTCTGCTTTCACGGTGACGACGTTGCTGGCAACAGTGGGTTCAATTTTGTCTCCATGTACGTGGAACGTTTGGCGAGTTTCCATACTCTCTTTGACAGATAAAACACAAGGGTGTTTATCATTGGCGTCGACGAGGCCAAGCTTCTTTTACAGAGCTCAGCTGGCCGAGGAGGCTTGCACAAATGTACGGGCGCAGCGTTTCCTCGCGTACCGTTGGTTCGCCATAAATAGTCGTGAGTGTTCATAGGAAATGTTCTACCAAGCGCAACTCCTTATGTTACGTTACTACGAGCCTTGCTTTTGAGAGCTGAGCATAACGGAGATTGCCTACCTCTGTTTAATTGGTTACCTGAACGACCGTGGCTGAGTCAGTTTAAGATGGCGGAATATTCCGGGCACTATCGCCGACGCTTCGGGATAGCGAAGCGCGTGCTATTTTCGATGGGGACGCCATTTAGATAGACTCATAGCAGCAAGCATGTTTCCATTCAAGCAAGTATTCAAGGTTTTATTGACCCAAAGTCACTGATGTCCAAGCTGCGCAAAACATAAATAGGGTCTAAAATGCTACGTGCATGCGTCAATTTTTTATGGTCTAAAATGAACAATATTTCTGCAGCAATACTCTAACTGACGAAAACACAAATCTAGATTCTTAAACCTGAGATTACGAGACCTGCTTCACAGATCGGCATGTTGCTAGGGTCTTCAAGCCTGTCGACTCATTTTTAAAACACAGAAGTTCTTGTATTTATTTGGTCGCCTCTCTTCTGGCATATCACGTTCATTCACCAATTTTTATCACTTTCTCTCTGGCATTTGACAAAGCCTTTTCGGGAGGCGGTTCTTTTTCATTTTTGTTTGTCGCTAAACTAGATTTCAACTTAAGTCCGAGCGCGGCCGATGTTAGGAGCCAAAGGGCCAATCAAATAGCGAAAGAGGACCAACGTCATGGTTTGCTCACTGCAGTTGATAGGACCAGCCTGTATTCACCATCTCTCTGTGAATGCTCCTCCGCCGGCTAGTCCTATCAAGCGCAGAGAGTACGCCATGACGTTGCGCTTTTTGTGCTGTTTGATTGTCCCTTTGGCTCATAACATCGGCCACGCTCGGACGTATTGTAGAACAAACTATATATATAGTTGAAAGATTTGAGTTCTGTGCTTGGGCGTATAAGTCTATCCTTTCGTGTGTGTATATAATACAATTAATCGACGTCCAAGGGTTCATTGATCAAACGTTTGACTGCATTTACTCTTCCGCGAAGGGTGCGCCACAGCGACAGCGGCTAGTAGCTTACGTTATTCGCTATCATGTTAACGCCGTTATCAGTTCTATGTCGCCTCTTGACGACGACTTTGCGAATTGATTTCGCTCGAGTGCCTCATCCGTACATTATATACGACGAGGCTCCCCAGCGCAACTAAAATTCGCGTTCTTCGAATCCACTGTAAACTTTCCGAGGTCTAATCACACGGCGTGTAAACTTTGCTGCCCGGATGATCGTGCGCATGCGCCGGCACAACGGGGTGTCAACTACAGCCAATAAGATCAAGGAGACAAGTCCCGCACTTAACAACTACGTGAGTGGATCCTCGATCAGCCCCAAGCGGCGAACAAATATAAGCACGACGAGAGCCATGGCTGCAACGTTGCGCTTGTTGTGAGATGCTGCAAGTGGTTCTGTCCACGGTGCTGACGCAAAGCAGGCGGCTCTGCCTGTACCAACTTGTGGCGATGTTTGGGGGCGGGGGGGGGGTGGAGGGGCGTAGGCCTTGTTTTTTAGCTGGCCTTGCTGCAGTCAAAATCTTCTATAGCCTCCTTTCGAAAGACTGCCGTACGTTGGAAGCCATGGATTCCCCTGCATAATGGCTAGCACAAGCGCAAGCTCCTTGCGTTCGATTGCTTCTCGGCTGACCTTGCCCTCGTGCAGCGGGAGCAGAAGTCGAAGCTACCCGCTCGAGCTCTTTGCACTTTATGGGTTGTCGGTTGTTACACCATTGTGCAGTGGGTAAGATTTTCTATCAAACGGCTCGTGATTTTCAGAAGCGGTCTCTACTAACTGACAAGGTGAGAACGGCCGTGTGTTTTGAAAACCCGGCCTCCAGGACGTAATCGCCATTTTTAGGGCGTCGCTGCCTCGGCAGCGCCCGTCAACAACCGTCCGCGCACAACAGATCCTTCGCGTTCGGTTCTTTTTCCTGACGGGGAGAAGGGGTTGTGACTGTTTTATGCATATTATGGGGGAGATTCCATAGTTTATCGAAATTACCGTTCAGCTAGCGCGCTCACTGTGGCGAGGCAAGATTGCGCCTGCGAACCGCAATTACAGAGGAGTGAAAGCGTCCCCCGAGTGCATATCTTTATTGATCATCCCGTTTTCACGTTGCATTATGGGACGTTTCCCATATTGATGTCACAGTTGACGTCACGAGGATCACGAGTGACGTAACGAGGGTCACGATGGTAACATGTGACGTCACTCGACGTCACACGTGACGCCACTCAACTCGGGAAAATTTTAGAGCGCAGCTCTTATTAGGCGCCCGTTTCCGGGTTGAGCGGTGTCGCCGTCGCCGTCGGCGTCACCGCGTGACGTCACACATGAAGCCCTAAGTGTCACGAGTGATGTCACCCTCGTAACGTCAAACAGGCATACCCTCCCCTTCCTTTTTTCTCCTCAAGAGCTGCACTCCAATTCGGCATTTCTCTGGCGTTTCGTGTCCGCTCGAGGCTCACGAGATGCCGAAGAGTTATCGAAAAGAACTTTCAGCCTTTCCATTCTGGTGAAGAAGGAAGAGCAGCGGAGCTGTAGCTTCTGTTCTCAGCGATAGCTTTCCAGGCGAGCGATCTGCTTTTTTCAAGAGGGAATATGAAGCGCTCGACGCAGTGGAACTTTAGGCGATAGCGGCCTCGCAGCGATTGCGGAACCATTCGCGCTGCTGTGCACATTGCCGCTCGTTCCGCTCCGGCTCTTCTTCCTCTGAAAAAAGGTTACCGCCATCTATGAGCGACGGCGGCAACCAGCTGTCTGGTTGCCGCCGTCGCTCATAGATGGCGGTATCTGTCCAGAGCTTGGTGTCGTCATAGTTTTCCTGGTGGACACGATCCTGGGGAAACTAGCCCCTTAACAGCTCCGCTGTAAAAAGAAGAAAATGGCGTATATATCACCATTATTTCTCTAAAATTTGTCGCGTCGGTAGGTCCTACGGTTGTACAATGATGTGTGCGAAGTTATTGTGTCGTAGGATACCGTTGTGCCTGCGAGTATTTTTGGATTTTTGTGTGAAGTTGTAGATTCGTTCAAGTTTTTAAGAAAAGTGCTTTCCCTTGAGTACGTAAGCGACGTAACTAATAAAAGTTTTGAACAAAGATCTTGTCGATATAATATTGAAAGTTCCTTTGTATCGATTTCTATGTTCGAAGAGGTGTAGGGATCGCGGCCAGTGATAAGGAAGGAAGAGGGCCAGGACCGTGGAGCGCGCTGACATGAGGGGCCAAAACAGGCACGAGAGGTGTGGGCAGTCAGAACGTTCGGCCAGAGCCAAGTCGAGACAGGTCAGGCTACCTTCAGACTCTAGCCAAAAGCTGTAAAATAAAATCATTTTTCACGCCTTGAGTTGTGTGACCTTTCTCAGGGACGAGTGGATCACGGACTAATAGACCATTTGCAGTCTTACCCAAGCGCCCCGGCGCGCGCGCGAGGAATCTTGGGATCGGTGTTCTCTCGGCCCCCGTCGTCTGGCTGCTCTCCGTTGGAATCGCATTACCTCGCCCTAGACGTCCTTTTCATTTTCGTTGTTTAACCTTAATCTCCCCTTTTTTATCTACTCCAGTGTATTTTTCTTGTTCATAAGTGTATCTATTTCGTTCAGCGCGTTGTATTTCTTCTGTATATTACGTTTTTTTGTGCATATTCCATCGTTTTCGACGCGGCCGTCGACGGACACCACGCCGCTTCGTTCGCCGCTCCCGGGGTGAGTACTGGACTGTTGCCGTTACGCTCTATCCCACTCTTAGGCCGTTCATTTAACCCGTGTGCATTCGCGAGAGAGCAGTTTCGAACATCAGGACAAATGTCACCGCTGTAAGCAGAGAAATTAAGTAGTCATCACGAAGTGAAGGCCGACATGCCTTCGCTTCGTGATGCGCTCGCTCTGTGAAATGTGAGCGTGGGATATCGAGTACTACTGCTTGCGCGCTCAACATTCAGGACGGTGTTTTGTCGTTGCGATCTTTTTGCCCTTCGGACGCTTGCGAAGCTGTACCAGCGGTCGGCGTGCCTCGGCAGCGCTCGTCAACAACCGTCCGCACGGCGTCACTTTTCTCGCGTTCGGTTCTTCGTCGCGACATGGAGAAGGGGTTCTGACTGTGTTTTATGCATAGTACGGGGGAGATTCCATTGCTTATCGAAAAAACAGTTCAGCTAGCGCGCTCACTGTGGCGAGGCAAGATTGCACCTGCGAACCGCGCTAACACAGCAGTCAACGCGTCCCGCGAGTGCATATCTTCATTGATCATCCCGTTTTCACGCAAGCGCGTGCATATGAAATGCTAGACACTTTTAAGTGGCTCTGCGAACTGCTTCCTTTGCACGAACACTGGCGCATTGAGAGCTCGAGTGTCTTTGCCACTCCTGTACAACACTTCACGGTCGCGCCAGCAGCTTCATGCTGCTGGCACGAAACGGATTATGGTCAAAACGCGTTCTTCGTTTTCAGAGCTGCACTATATCATGGGCACTGACATGGCAGCAGCAACAAGCAGCTGAGTGACACTGGAGATGCTTGTCCCCAACGCCAGTGCGCGGCTTGCTTTTAGAATGCTCCTTCGACTGTGTGATGTTCGAAAGTGCACAAGAAGTTGTAGATTACAAAAGCTGGCATGTTTGCCTAATAGCAAACGGGTTTTTTTAGCACAAAGTTTACAGCAGACTTTTTTCGAGGGTTTGTTACCCTAGATTAACTCTTACTAGGAAAGTTTGGGTTAATTCTGTCAAAACAACACGAAACCCATTAACGAACTGTGTTGGTCAAATTGCAGTCCTTCTTTTAAAACGCTGACTGAGCTGCCTTTTTTTTCAGGGAAGGCTATGGCAACACGGGATGTACCAGAGCCGCGGGAGCTACCACTTCCAGCAGGCCCCTGGACCAAGCAGCTGAAGGACTTTCCTTCCGCATTTTCGGAAAGCCACATCCGAGGGCATGGCCAAGCAGCTGGAGCACAGAAGCACACAAGTTCTGGCTACAAAATGTTCAAGGCTTGCAAAGTGCAGAACATCTTCCTCCACACCACAAGTGCATCAGAGACAATTGTCAAGGCCAACGTGGAGGCTTCCATGACCCTTACGAAGCGATACGCAGTGCATGCTGTGCTCTGCCAAGATGGGCAGGTCAGCAAGGCTTCCTGTTCCTGCAAGGCTGGACAAGGCGGTGTGTGCAAGCATGTGGCGGCACTGCTTTGGCACATGCTAGACCTTATAAGAGAGGGAAGGTCCTACATACCGGATGCTCTGGCCTGCACTGAGGGAGCAAGGCAGTGGGGCCCATCTTCTTCAAAGAGAGGTGCAAGTACGGTGTCTTTCAAAGAACTAGAATTCGTCAAGCACGACTCTAGCAACAAGGCGAAGAGTGCGAGAAAAACCACGGAAGTGCATGTGGACGTAGCGCAGGCAACCGTCAAGAGGCTGCATACAGATTTCATGGAGAAGGGGATATTCCCAATGTTTGCGGACGTGATGGAAGAAGCTGCCTTCACACCCTTGCCAAGGAATGTTCAGGAGCACTCGAACATGGATGATGGGGCCTCGGCAGCACGGATCAGCTTGCCCGTAAAAGAGTGCTGGAATCACCAGATGCCACCAAGCGATCCATGCACCCTGACCCTTACAGAAGCTCAGCACCTGGAGGAAGAGACACGCGGCCAGAGCAGAAGTATGCTGTGGCACACGGAACGTGAGAAAAGGATCACGGCATCACAGTTCGGAGACATCGTCAAACGACACGCACCCGTGAACGAAACGTTTCTCAGGACGATTTTCTCGGGCGGACATGGCGCAACACGTCACATGAGGGCGGGACTTCAGAATGAGGCGGCTGCTCTGAAGCGCTACAAGGCCAAGCAAAAGGTCCAAGTCTTCGGTGTTGGCCTTTGCATCAACCCTGGCCTTCCCATGCTGGGGGCGTCACCAGATGGCCTGGTCTGGGACGAAGATGTACAGGAGTACGGACTAGTTGAAGTGAAGACCGTGTCACGGGCAATAGATGCGAACCTGACGACCTTCGAGGAGGTGATGGGCAGAGGGTTCGTGGAGTTTATCCATGCGGACAAGAGTGTCAACAAGAAACACAAGCACTACTACCAGGTGACAGGACAACTTGCGCTCACAGGACTGCGATGGTGTGACCTTGTTGTCGACTGGGTGAACGACTGCTGGGTCACACGGGTGCCCTTTGACGAGGCACTCTGGGTGAACGTTATGGTGCCATGCCTGACAGACTTTTTTTTAAATATCGGAAAGACTGAGTGTTGAGCATAAAATTGTAGTGTCTGTTGTGGGCAACGCTAGTGCCAAGTTTGGACACTTTTGGTAATCGGGTTGCAAACACTGTGCCCGCGTGGGTGGGTGGCTCCCTACGTCAGCCCGCTTGTTTCGACTTCGTCAACACCGGTTCTTGACCTACCTGGTTTACGCAACTCGAGGAGTACGCTTATGCCTCTGGACTTCGCCAAGCACCACCGGACATTCAGGTGCGGATACTTCTCTACTGCATGGGCCCCGAGGCTCGGGTCCTTCTCCAAATGTTTGGCTTGAACGCCGCCTCCCTGAACAACTACAACACGGTGGTCAAGCGCTTCCCGAAACACTTCGTGTACCCCGTCAACGAGGTGTAAGAGTCCTCGAGGTTCCACAAGCAGGTTCGGCAGCCGGGAGAGAGCGTCGACAGTTACTACGCCGAGCTCTGCAAGCTTGTCAAGTGGTGAGACTACCCGTCCCCCGAAGTCGAAGAACGCCTGGTTCGCAACCGTTTCGTTGTCGGTCTTTGCGACAGACACCTGTCCGGTCAGCTCTGCTGGAACGCCAAGCTCAGCCTCGAGGACGCGTGGACGCAGGCGAGGCAAGTCGAAGACGCCAAAAAGAAAAGACTGCTCGTGGGAGTCGAGAGTGTCCAGGTCACCGTCAACGTTGACGCCACCAAGTCTCGTCGTGGTCCGACGCGCCAACGCAAGACAACAAAACGGTCGGACGATGCATCAGCCGTGCCTTCGCTTGGCGATAACGACCCAGGTTCCTGCAGCTACTGCAGTCGAGCCCCCATGCACGCTCCGACTGTCCTGCTCGGCAGTCTCTGTGCAATTATTGCAAGAAGGGCCACTTCGCGTACGTCTGTTGCGCTCGCAAACGAAAGCAGAGCAAGGTGGCGTTCCTTACAGCTCCACGCAATCCTCGAGACTGAGAAGCCTAAGGCCAAGTACGTCAAGGTCAATGTTGACAACTACACGGTGATATTCAAGGTAGATTCCGGCGCGGAGGCGTCTGCTGTTTCGGAAGCCTTCCCGGCCTTACCTCATCATCTGGACAAGGTTGACGACCTGCTGACGGCACCAGGAGACCAGTCGCTAAAAGTCATTGGGTACTTCATGGCTACCCTCCTGTGGCAAGGCAAGGCCTGTCATCAGCGTCTGCACGTGATCAAGTCCCTCTCCGTGCCCCTGCTCGGGTTCCCAGCCATCCAGGCTCTGGGTGTGATAAAGTTCTTGGACAACATGAAAGTGCCGGCGCCGCAAGAACTTTTCAGAGGTCTCGGCACGCTCAAGGAGGAGTACAAGATTCGGCTACGCCCAGATGCGGTTCCGTTTTCACTTAGTGTTCTATGCCGCATACCGATACCCCTGCGCGAGGTGGTGCGAACAGAACTGGCCAAACTGGAA
>JAZHYW010035996.1:0-12366 GCA_037355805.1 Ixodes ricinus | reverse complement strand
TTACGTATTGCTGTATTCTTTTTTCCAAGGACTGTTCACGACTGGAACTCCTTGCCAAGCGATTTAATAACAGCATCACCAGAGTCGTCTTTCTTCAATAAACTCCGCGATTTTTGTGATTCTTATAACTGATGTTCCTTTATTAATTATTTGCAATGAAGATAGTCTTTGTATAACGCTGTATTTTTTTTTTAATGTTTATCTCTTCGTGTGTTTTTGGACCAGCTAGAATAACAAATATCCTTGCGCTTGTTACCTGCTGTCTTTTATTATTGTTTTTGTGTACCATATGTTGTAAACCACTTCCTACCACGTCTCCTGAAATAGGAGACAGTAGTATCAATAACGAAATAGTCGCTCGTGAGCAGGGTGTCGAACCGAAATGTTTTTCGTTCCGGTTTCGTTCCGGTTCAGGGAAAACGGTTCAGCTCCGGTTCAACTCCGGAGTGAAAAAATAAAGGTTCAAACCGGTTCGAACCGGTTCGTACTCATATGCTACAAAAACAATTGACGACAGCAAAAGATAAACTATGCATATTTTATAAAAGTGTTACATCTAAAAAGCAAAGCCTCACATTACTGTGTGGAACGAACGCAGGCTAGTGCTGGGGCACCTCGGGACGTGCGTGAAAGCGCAGTTCAATGTCAGGCAGCCGACCGAAGAAGCAGGACGTCGTCAAGCATATCCGGGGAAAGACGGCACCTCTGAGACGATAAAATGAACTTCAGTGCAGAAAAGGCTCGCTCCACGCTGACCTGGGTCGCAGGCACTCCCAGGGCTACTTGCGCCAATGCGCAGAGTTCTGGATGGCGCTCCCGTCTCTCCTCCCAAAACTGCAACACGTTAGCGTCCCTTGAAAGCCGCGGCTCCTTGTCTAGCATTTCCAGGAGGCATGCTATAGAAAGTGGGCTACTGGTACCTCGAACGTGCACGCCAGACTCAACCTCTTTTTCCTTGAGGAGCGCTTCCAGGGCGTCTTCCGGATCTTCTGGAGCCGCCGCAGTTTCAGAAGACAAGGTAGAATCTTGCTCGCATTGCAGAGCTGTGATCCGCCTCCAAGTCTTTGTCAAATGCAACGTGGCCCGGTACTTTTGCTAAGGGGTGAGAAGAAGGCGGTAGCGGGGATCCATGTACACTGCTGCACAGAAGACATCCGTGTCAAGAAGTTGTCGCTCCCTCTTTTTCATTGACTGGACAAGCTTTGCTAACGGCGACGATATCTTGGAAGTGTCCATGGAATATCTCAGCCATGCGCCGTAGAAATCTCCTACAGTGAGCTGTTCCTTCTGCAATGGCTTCGTCGCCACTTCTGCCGGGCGAAGCGATACTGCGAGCATTTCGACTTCCGCCCATACGTCTTCAGTCGACCTGGAGCTTTCTTCTTTTGAGAGCAACCCTCCAGCGAAGCCTCTTAGTTCAAGTAGCCTGGTGAGCATATGCAGCGTGGACATCCACCGCGTTGGACAATCAAGCATTGGTTTCTTCAATCCTAGCTTCCTGATCAGGGACATAACACATATTGGACACGTAGTCTCTTAACAAGCGCACGGCTTTCTCCGGTTTGCGCGAAAATAAGTTGTTTTTTTTTACATTTTCGGTTTATTTTTTAGGTTACTGTGTTTTTCGCCACGCACTTTTCACGCGACCTGACTTCGCGTATGAACCGAAAACCGCATGGAAAACATATCGGTTCCGCTCCGGAGCGAAAAAATTATTTCGTTCCGGTTCAACTCCGGTTCCAGCGAAAATTACAGTTTTTTTTTCCAGTTTTCGGTTCACGGTTCGGGTTCGGTTCAATACCCTGCTCGTGGGTTCGTGAAACGCGAGCATATTTCCATATAAGAAGAAAGCGCCTCAACCGTTAACTCCGAAAGTGATGAACTGTTACAAGAGAACACATTCAATGTAGTTCAACAGAAGCTTTCAAAAAGGACAAGGTAGTGTTTTATCTGGTCGCCTTAAAAGCACGAAGCCTTGTTTTTTTCTTTGTCATCATGCAACTGCGCCCTTCCTCAGCATTCCCGTACACACACATCGAATATGCCACCGCACCCATCGTTTCTACCTTAAAGGGACCATGAGCGATTTTGCAACTCCTTCCTCTTAGCTTTGATCCTCAAATCAAAAGCGAAATTAGAAATCACGTAGCCGTGACATGCATTGACACCGGAGATGATGACTCCATTCCATTCCACTGAAACTTAATTGTCATTCTCAAGTGATGATAGGTGCCATCAGGGCACTCATTGGCCACGAACACGAATTCAAATATTCGTCGACGGATTGATTGTTGACGAGCGCGTGTCGCAGTGCACGTGTCCAACTGGTCCAATGCATGAGCTGGGTTCGGCTGACGTGCTTGGACACCGCGGCTGCATCACAGTGAAAAGGCGGAGAACTTTCGAAGGAAAGGAGGTACGGAATAGTCCGCTATGTATTCACATTTTCGCACCGAAAAGCAGGCTTTAGGCTTTCTACGCTCGTGCATTGGTTTTATTTTGGCACACTTAACGATATGCGATTAGTAAAATCCCAATTTATACCAGCCGAAAATTCATTTCATAGTAGGGTGACCACATCGTCCCGCGACTCGCGGGACTGTCCCGCATTGAGGGCTTGCATGTGCCCGCGTCCCACAAAAAAACCCCAAATTTTCAAAATATCCCGCATTTCACATTGTCGTAACATTCACTACGGAAATTATGGCGCTTCCGAACAACGGGGCACGGGGAAGCGCGAAGATCGCTGGTAAGCGTGTGAATCTCGATGGTAAGACATTTTCTATCCAAGCACTGCGGGAAGCAACCGTTGTTCTTGCAGGAGACCGACGCGCATGCGCCATTCTGCCTCTCTCCTTGATGGCAAAACATTGAAAACGAAAATTCCTCGCAAAAAGTTGAAAAATAAACTATTGGAATTATTTTCAAATCCTACTGTGTCATTCAAACAAGGTTGTGGAAAGATTTTTTTTTTTTGTAAAGACGGGTACACGAGGCAAAAAGTCTGCAACTCCCAACGGTCGAAAACAAAAACACATAAGGTTCTAATTTTATGTAGAAGCATGTTAGTATAAGAGTGAGCATCTGACAGGAAACAATAAGCCGAAAAGGATTTACTGTTCCTTAGTTCCTTTTGATTAATGCATTGGGGTCTGCTGCAGTTAATTTTTATGTTTTTAACTTCGACACCTTTAATCAAATATTTACCTTTACAATTGCCGCAACACAATTTTCAGGCGTATAATATGCTTTCGGACAGCACAGGATATCCGGGGTGTGCCTGTTGATGACTTTTCTTTAATACTTTCTTCTTCAGTCGTAAAAATGACGTCCTTCTCTTCTTCTCCCCTCCTCCCCTCCCCCTCCCCTCCCCTCCCCCCCCCCCGCCCCTTTCCCGGTCAGGGTGTCCCGCATTTCGACGGCAGGAAAGGTAGGCCACCCTGTTTCATAGTCCCTCTAAAACAGGGGTGCACAACTCAAAAATGACGCGGACGGCCAAAAATTGTTTATTGGAAACTGCGCGGGCCGCACCTAGTGTGATACGTTACACCTTTTCGCTGCAGACAGGTTTTCAATATCCGGCATCATCGCACTGGTGGCCGTCTTCAGCACATCTCGGAGTGTCATGTCCGTCATAGAAGATCGAAGACGGTTCTTGTTGAGGGTCATCAGTGAGAACGTCTGCTCACAGACATACGTGCTCCCAAAAAGTGATCCAAGCTTGAATGCGTGGTCCACAAGGTTTCCGTACTTGCTCCTGTCAAGGCTTCTGTAGAAGTCAAGCAGCTGAGACCCACGATGCATACTCTTCAGTTCTGGCGAGCACGGGAGGTCGATGAGTTCTAGCTGCAGCGTCCGACCTGTGTCTTCCGGTGCGACAGAAAACGGATCGTGGAACAAATCGTAGTTACTCTTCTCACTTTCGAATGCCTTGAATCTTTGCTGGAACTCGGAGAGCAGGTACTCAACCTGTGGAGCGTACGTCGCAGCTACCGTCTTCCGATTTTCGCCGGTGGAAAGAGCTTCTGGCAGGTTGGAAAGTGAACTATGCTTCCACCCCAAGCTGCAATTTGAAGAGGCGCAGCTTTCCTTGGAACGCGAAGATCGCGCTCACCATGTCCGAAATGAGATGGTCTTTTCCTTGGAGAGCTATGTTAAGCGTGTTCAGATGGCTTGAAATATCGGTGAGGAATGCCAGATCCCACGACCATTGTTCTTCCTCCAGCTCTGGTATGTGTTTCCTTCCTCTTGCAGAAAGCGATGATGTCGGCCTTCAGCGCGACGAAGCGACTCAGAACATTCCCACGGCTTAGCCAGCGAACTTCAGTGTGATACGGGATGTCCATGTGCTCACTCTCCATTTCTTTCAGGTACTCTTGAAATTTCCTGTGCTTCAATCCCCGAGCACGTATAAAGTTGACAACCGAGTCACGACCTTCATCACATGGTCAAACTTCATCACTTTGGCACAGAGTGCTTCCTGGTGAAGCTACACAGTGATCTTGCTCCAGTTCTGACACCACTGAACGCTTGAAGTAAGGCAACGGCTCCGTTTCTCTTTCCCATCATGGCTGGGGCTCCATCGGTGCAGACACCTGCGAGTTCTTCCCATGACAGCTTGAGCTTCTCGATGACGTCTTTGACCTCCTTGCTGATTTCTTCTCCCGTAGTCCGTCCGTGCATTGAGCAAAGCTCTGCCAGCTCCTGAGTCACTTCGAAGTTTTCGTTCACACCACGGATGAAAACAAGCAGCTGTGCTGTGTCTTTGATGTCTGTGCTCTCATCCAAAGCAAGAGGAGTAGACAAAATGACTGCAACTCTC
Source organism: Ixodes ricinus (assembly GCA_037355805.1). Lineage (NCBI taxonomy): Eukaryota > Metazoa > Arthropoda > Arachnida > Ixodida > Ixodidae > Ixodes > Ixodes ricinus. Next base: position 7,544 of record JAZHYW010035996.1, on the reverse strand, counting down.
TCCAGCTGCTTTGATAGGTCGTCGGCAATGTCATGCACACGTCGTTGTACTGTCATTCTTGATAGGCTCAGGTTTTGGAAAACCAACTTCTTGTCCGGACACATCTCCTCAGAAGCAATCATAAGACATTCCTTGATGAAGTCGCCATCAGTAAACGAACGACCTGAACGAGCGATCTCACGAGATATCTGAAAAGACGCCCGCGTGGCTGCTTCAGATGTGTTCTTTGCTTTCGTAAAAATGCTTTGCTCAGCAAGCAAATTCCGTTTTAAGTCCTCGGACTTCGTTTTTTCTCTGAATCCGAAAGAGCGCTGAAGTCGCGGGCATGTTTGGTCTCGTAGTGGCGTCGAACGTTGTATTCTTTAGAGCCGCGAGAGATTCTCGACACACAAGACATAAGCCCTTCGATGCGTTCTCAATGAAAAAGTACCTCCATGTCCACTCCTGGTTGAATTTCCGGCCCTCCTGGTCGATTTTTCTCTTCTTTGGAAGTGCACTCATATTCCAAGCGTGACACGACTAGCTTTTCTCTATCTGCAACAAGCTGTCACTGATCATGTCCCAACAGGAGGGGAGAGGGTTGTAGCCTCCGTGGATTGAGGGAGGAGGAAACGGGATGAAGAAGAACTGGAACAAGGATAAGGGAGGGACGCTGTTAAGGGTCATAACAACGCACTGGATGGCTGTACAGGCTTTTGTATTGTTGTTTTTTGTGGGTCTAGTGGAGAGGGAATATATGAACTGAGGACGCGGAGTTTCCCCCGGAAAAGAGGACTCTGAGAAAAGTAGGTCAACAGGTTCGAATGCTTTCTGCCAAGTCAACGGCCGCAGTGCATTGAATGACACGGTGAGCGGTTTCTGAGCTCAGCTGGGCCGCGGGCCGTGGGCCGCACAAAAACTGCTTGCGGGCCGCACGCGGCCCGCGGGCCGTATGTTGTGCACCCCTGCTCTAAAAAAGCAGAGCATTTAGGTGTTCGACATAGCTTTGTCCGCCACTGTACATTCGCTTCAGCTAAAGGGCGACAAGCGGAACTACGGAACTACTTCGGACAGCACAGAGGCCAGAACGCTGCTAGTTGGCAGTAGCTCAAACGTTACCTACACTGAACCTGATGTCGTTTACACCTTGGCCTGACCTGGCCCAGAACGTCTCCATGCATATCTTGTAATGCAAATAATGCGACACGTACAAAACGGCCGCGCGTTGCTCAGAAAGATATGAAGGCCACTTACAAAATTATCGCGTAAGTGTCGCTCTTATCATAAGATTGTGACGCCGGTGATTCGACAGGATTTGCAAACAATTTAGTCTCTTGCACGCGCTGACCCAGAGCACTTTATGCTGCCAAGATACGGTTCCCTTTTCGTAAATTAATCACTTGGCTTCATGAAAGGCAAGTGTTGGCTCCTGTCGCTTTCTTATATCAGTTAGATTACAATGCCTGAAACGCGTCTTCGACCAACGTTACTCTCGATCAACTCAGTTGCCAAACTCCCACAAAGAGCGTGATCCCTTCCCGTACCCCTCAGCCGGGCTAACGCTCTTAAAAGCGCCAACCTTCTTGCTCGCTGCTGCGCGTTTCGCAACAGCAGTTCAAAACACGGCCGCAGCGGGCAAGAAGGATGACGCTTCAAACAGCATTTCCGAATCTAGGGGTTACTAGCGCAAACTGACGTTTTTCAGCCCGTGTCTTAGAAGCAGTCTTGGGTAGTAACGCGTTACTAGTAACGGCGTTACTGTAACTGTTACTTTTTAGTAACTTCTAACTGTAACGAGTTACTTTTTAAAAATGTAATTTGTAACTGTAGTTCTATTACTTTTTCTCGGTTAACAATGAAAGTAACGGCGTTACTTTTCTCGTTACTTTCAATTTCTCATGAATAATAAATTATTGAACGAGTACAATATAGCTATTCCTCACACTTTCCTAATTGTCTGTTCCGACATTTCGAGTGTCAAGTTGGTCTTGCACAAACTTGTGAGTGCGTTCTTTCTCGCGAATCACGACCCGAATATAGCCACGTGTAGATGTGAAACAAAAATATAGTTATCTTTACGCACGAGCTTGTACTTTCTGACTGAACACTTACATCTTGAATCGCTGTCTATGCCGCGGTTGTTCTTTTTTCTGTGCAAACGCTTTTTAATCGGGTGAATCAACCGTGAAACAACCATACACACGGAGGGAACTGCGAATGTTTCATATTTTGATTAGCACCACTACTCCGGCGTGGTGTCAACAATCGAGGCAAAATTTACAGCTTTTTTGAGCGGGCTTGCTTTTTGCTTTAGTTGCGCGGGGTCTGTTCAGCAAGGGCAGGGACGTGTTCGCCATAAAACGAGGGAAACATTCAGACACTAATTTCGAGAAGCAACTGCTGCTAAGTTGCAATATGAAGTAAAAAGCATACTTTTTTTAATTTTACGCAATAAAATTTGGAGAGGGGCGTTTTCTAGTTTTCCCTAAATTTTTCGTGTTATAAAAAAGTAACTGAAAAGTAACGTGGTTACTTTTTAAAAGTAACTGTAACTGTAACGAGTTACTCTTTTGCAGCAGTAAGTGTAACGGTAACTTCGCTACTTTTTCTGAAAGTAACTGTAACTGTAACGAATTACTTTTTAAAAGTAACTTACCCAAGACTGCTTAGAAGGGATTACGCTCTCCGTGGGAATTTGCCAACTCAGTTGGTTGGATGGATGGTAATGGCTATACCCTTTGTAACGGGCGATAGCTTGCGCCACCTAGCCTAAGTCTAAAAAAGACAAACATGAGAGTCCTCTCTCCCTTTTAAGACCAATTTTCTTCCCCTAACTATCACCAGGTTGTGTGGAATATCACCAGGATGACCTCCGGGGGATCAGGCGAAAAATCTAAATATATCACCCACCTCCTCTTTCTTCCGGCGAGGGAGTCGCCAATTTTCCTCTGGTCAAGCCTTGTCGGCGTTACCCCAGCACCGGACCCACTGGGAGACAGGGTTGAGACGTTGGGCCGGAGCCACGCGGGAGGGAGTCCCAATTTTCCTCTCTCCCGCCTGCCCGCAGTTGTGCTAGTTAGTTGTGCATCATTCAATATTCCCTAGATAATTTCCACCAATCTTCTAATCGCTTCTTTTTGACTGCAATCCTTTCCTCTCCCGTCCTTCCATCGTCGCCAGTAAAACCCAGGGCCCGGCCCAATCCATTACCTCTTCAGGGAGGGCAGGACCTTGGCCCGCTGTTATTTTTAGTGTATATCAACGACATAACTAACGTACCGCTCTCTGGAGATATAATTATTTACGCTGATGACGCTAATGTATTTTTTTCTGGGAAAAACCTACAAGAGATTCAGCACCATACCAATACATGGCTCAGAAATGTATCATTATGGCTCATAGAAAATAAGCTAGAATTAAATACTAAAAAAACTACGTATATTATCTTTAGACCCCGCAGTAAATGTGTCAAGCAAGAAATCCTCACGCAATATCACGGCGATATTATTGAACGGGTTGTTTCGCACAAATTCCTTGCCGTTTTGTTTCACGAAAACTTAAGCTGGTCTTTTCATGTAGACAAACTAAGAACCAAGATCTCGCGCTCCATTGGACTTATCTGTAGAGTTAGACATTTATTGCCACGTCGAATAAAGAAACAGTTACACTACGGATTGGTTCATTCTAGTTTTAACTACTGCCTACTTGTATGGAGGACAAAAACAAAAACAAATATAGACATACTATACACAGTGAAAAAAAAAAGCCTTACGTTTAATAGAAAATGCACCGTGCAGGAGTCATACTGCTCCACTTTTCAGAAAGCACCAATTATTAAAACTGCAAAATGTTATAAAAAGAATATCTTTAGTCATCTATATCAAATGAAGTTCGAGCCAACAGCCTTCTTTCAACAGTACCTTTGGAGAGAACATACTTACAATCTTAGATCCACAAACTAAACAAGAGAAAAAGTACGCACAAACTATGGAAATCAGAAACTATTTAACCAAATACCCATCCTTCTAAATGACCATCCTGATCTGAAGGCTACAATCGAAGACAGTATATCAATTCAGGCTTTAACCCTTTAACCACCAAGTTATTTCCGAAAACAATGTACAAACTTTCCCAATTTTTTATTTTTATTTGTACATATTTTTTTTATGTCGCTGTGATTTTGCAAATACATTACTTGATTGGTTTCTGATTGGTATTAACACAAAACTTATAAAAGAAAAAGTTAATTTATGGAAGCTTTCCCTCAGACCATGTAAGAGTAATAGAATAACAGGTGCTGAAATGAGCAGTATTTATTTGCACATACGCACCGTAACAAAAGATCAAGTGCCGAGACGTTTCTCCGTACTAGCGCTAACAAATACATCTCAACTTGCGGTTTGCCAACGATTCCTTGCAAAATTATTAGCACAAGAAACACCATCATCTCTTTGCAGTCCACCGGTTTCCACGAAGAACTCCGCGCTGCGAAATGCGGTACCGCGTAGCGGTTTGTCTCTGTCACAATGAGGTCGACAAGGTCCCAATAAAAAAGAAACCTCGAACCAGCGGAGAATGTCTTTTCGTCAGTGGGTTGCCGCAGAATCCCAGGCACTGCATAAAACAGAAACCTCGGAGGCGCGGGTGGCAGGTTTTCAGTGTTTACCGCGTTGCCACACTCGAACACTACTACAGCACGTCGTCGTCTTCGTCACTGTGGTCGTCGTCCTAAGCAGCCTGTCCAAACAGGCTACTACAAACCACACGACTCCTGCAAAGTCGTCAAATTGAACCGTCCGGCAGTCGTCGGTCGAATGTCTGTTTGGACAGTCCGGCCGAACCAAATTCACGACTTGCCTCCTCGCCTCCTCCACTTGTCGTTGACGTCGGTGCTCGCCAGACTTGACGTCACACGCCACCCTGCCAATGGCATGCCTGGTGCCTGTCTATCTCCCGCGGTCCACGAAGTCGCCGACCTTGCTACCGCCGTCACCTCGGCAGGAAGGCCAAAGAGGTCCGGCTTCAAGTGGATTTGGGAGATTCCTTCGTCGAAGCGCGCGTTTCGGCCGCCTCGGCTCAGCTTTTTCTCGTCAAAATCCACGCATCGGAGCTCGAAAAAAATTAATAAGTGCAGTGCGCAAAAGGAGACTTTAGTTGTATGTAGAAACACTGAGAACTTGAGAATATAGCATTTATTTTATTAAATTTCAAACCAACCACGTTTGCTTGTCTATACGAGGTACGTTAGGAACAAGAGCCGCGGGAATCCGATCCAATCCACAGAACTGCTGGACGATGACACGACCTCGGACACGACTGGGTGTCGCGAACTTTTGTCGAACCAGATTTTTAGGTCGAACTTTCGGGGCTCGACTGGGTCGAACCGGTTCGACGAACCTTCGAACTTTTCACCAGATTCGACTGGTTCGACTTTGTGGACAGTGTAGCCAGACCTTGATACAAGCATGTCTAAGTTTGGAGAACATTTTTTATGTAAATGGTTATTTTTATTTTATAAACAGTGGCAATTAAAAGAAACCAATTCTAATCACTGAAGAAGTTAATAACTTATTTGTTTTTGTACTGTATTAACTGAAATAACCAATCAACGCTGCCCTTAATTCGTCCCTTAGCCATCACCATCCAATCCGAAGCCAACTGGCCAGCCTGTCGCGCATGCGCACACGAGTCGAACCTCAATACAAGGTTCGTCGAATTTTCCACTAAAAGTTCGAAAAAGTCGAACCTGGTCGAACTCGAACCTCGGCCGGTTCGCGACACCCCTAGACACGACGCGAGCTCGCCTGGCTTGCCCCCTCACACTCGAGTCTTCCCTTCCCATTTTCGGGACTTCGAAAGCGGTGGAGGCCTTGAGCGATTGACCGACAGCCAAGAGAGCGTGTGAGTGGCTCTCCGGACCCACGTGATGAGCAGAGCAAGGCCGCCGTGGAGGAAGCGAGGGGAGATTTAGCGGGGGACGCTTCCCCCGGCAGCTTTGACGGGAGGAAGTTCCCTCCGACGGCCGGAAGCGGAGCGCAGCAACGATTTGCAGGCGTCGTGAGTGTTGGCAGTATCCTGTTTGGACACCCCTTAAGTCCGTTTCGTATTCAAATATCCATGTCCGACTCACTTTCAGAGACAAATTCAATGTCTTCATCGTCGCTACTGTTCAAACTGCGCAAGAGAGGCCCTTTTCTGAGGGCCGTCACCGGCATCACTCAAGATTCAAGCGTGCTGCTGCCGTTTCTGATCACTGTTACAATGCTAGATACGCGCCAAAGGCCAAAACACGCTATATTTGCAGCAGACCTCTCCTGCCCTCCAGTGTAGAAAATTGAAACTAAAGCCGATGGACGAACCTGTCTCGTGTTTGGCAGTGAAAGCGAACCATCATTTGGCTGGACGAGTGTGACTCGTCATCGGCGATATTGGTACAACCTTCCATGACGAGTACAGCTAGAGCCGGGTGGTTAAAAAGTTAAAAAAAAAAAAAAAAAACATGAATATGTATTTTCTGCCATATCAGGAGTGACTGCTTTGTTTTTTGTTTTTTTTCTCTTTAGAGTGCTATGATATGTGCTGTGTCATGTTTTATGATTTTTTTTTATCATGGCATGTTATTTGTTATTTTCTTGACCTTTATGCAGTGCTATCCCGTGTGCATTGTTATGTTTATGTTTTTCATATTTTTGTTTACGTTTCGCAAGGTTTCCTTACTCTGCTTTCGTGTGTTCCACGCTGAGTGATGTGCGGGAAGGAGGGGGGGGGGGGGCGGGTCGACGCCTCGTCAGGTATTTTTAATTGTCTTTTGAGACGGAGCCCTAGACAACTATTTGATGTAGTTTTCTGAATAAAAAACATTGAATTGAATTGAAAACTTCAGAACCAAATGCTCTAGTGTCTCGCTCTCATTATGGCAGGCGGCACATAATGTGTCTGTCTCCTGAAATTTCTCCCGTTCTCGCCTCGAACAGCAAAGAACTTCCCAGTGAACTGTCAAACAGTTTTTCCTTTCTTATATCCTGCTTTCGTGACCTATACACTGTTAGAGCTGATTTCTCCTGCATTCTTCCCTCCCACATTTTCTTCTCTGCCTCTTTCACCCCCTTTTCCACTGAAGTAGTCTGCTCAGCACCATCAACAGTATGTAGGTGTAAGCTTTCGGGTTTGGTTTGTTCATTTTGTGTTTAAACTTTTCATGTATAAATACTTGAATAACTTCGTGCCCACCGCGTATCATCCATTTCTGTCAACCTTTGATCAAATTTCAACTTACTAATTGCCTCCCTGCTCTCAAAAGACGACCCCCCCATGTCTCCTTGTACTCCCTCATTTGGTATTTTTCCATGTGCTCCCAGTGCCAATCTGTCTACGCTTCTTTGTCGAACTTCTAATACTGATTAAACCTCTGATTTCATGCACAGTACTGCATTGCCAAAAGGGAGTCCTGGTACCATCACTCCTTTCCACACGCGTCTGACCACTTCATATCTATTATAGTTCCATAGTGCCTTGAGCTTCATAACAGATGCATTTCTTTTCCCTTTTCTAAGTATATTACCCTT
>JAZHYW010035994.1:0-48821 GCA_037355805.1 Ixodes ricinus | reverse complement strand
ACGTAAGAGATTACAAGACGTTCGGTCACAAGCTGTCACAAGTGTGGGAACTGTGCTGCTAAACTCCAAAAAAATGTGCATGCACATGTGGCGACATTACGTTGGCGACAACCAGACACTCTAGAGTCCAGCGTCCTGACGCAGCCGACATGACCGGCAGCATTTGGTGTGCATGGGCATCGTCGGAGCAAAAATTAATTTATTCATTATTATTTATTTCACATACTATACTCCGTTTCACATTATGATGTACCGCGATGGACGCTACGAGCTACTGAGCTAATCTATAGTTTGTAGCTTGTCTCGTGACTTTGTGCTCCCTGTGTCGCTCCGCCCAACCGGAAGGACACGTGACAGCCTCCGAGCTAAAATTTGGCTCCGGTGGCTCATAGCGTCCTTTGTGGTCCATCGTAAGGTGTCACAAAGTATATCAGTCCTATAAAAACTCTAATAGGTCTGAGCTATTGAAAAAACTGCACGACAGTCACACGAGGTGATGCGTTTAGAGAGCGTCAGCTGTGCTGCTTATTCAACAATATGACGATGACGATTGATTGACAGTGCGCCAATCGTGCGTCATGTGGTGATTTGATATTGAAATGACGTTGCATTGAGTTTAGCGTCGATACGTTGTAGATGAATAAATGATTTTGAGGTTGTGATGTGTTTTCCCGCCAAATTTAGCGGGAAAACTGAATTGATGCATACATCACGTGATGTCGATTTGTTCGCTAAATTTAGCGGGGAAGCTGATAGCGAGTTTGTTTCACTGCACTCGTGCCGACATGTGCCCACTCGCAGCGTGGAGCAGGTTTGTTTCGGTCGACGCTTCACGTAGTAGCTGCACTTTCCGAGTTAATAGCGGCGCCGGCACTCCACGTGTGCATGTACCCGCTGCACCGAGAAAAACAAGCATGCGTCAGAACGCAATTCCGTCGTTTAGCGCTCAGGCAAGCTGCGAGAGCAGACGACTGAAGTTTGTCTGCTACTGGTCCGATACGAGCTGCCGTTTGCACGAAGAGGAACCAGGAAGAAAAGTTAATTTTCTGCTAGAAATCGCGTCCTGCGAGAGGCCGGATTGAAAGCGAGCTTGAATTATGGCTTTCTGCTATTTCATAAAGGAAACAATCGTACAATCGATACCTTTGCAATTTTTGTTGCCTCACAGTCGCTGAAATCTACGGACGAGTAATGAGGGCTCAGGACAATTGTAATACGCAGCCGTGAGCTCTCTGTCACGGATATACGGGTGAAAAGTGATCGCCGAAAATGGCTCATTGTGGACTCAAGAGTGGACATTTGTCGATAAAGCTCGTCCAGCAGAACCGATGCGTCCTAATTAGCAGTTGAGAAAGCTAAACATGGTGATTCTAACCGTTTCTTGGATAAAATCACCATGTTTAACATTTACCTACACCAGTTACTTTGCTCCCTTGTTTTTTGCTCGAGAAAGCTCTCAATCTCACCACTCTCATTAGGAATAAAAGCTGGCCCAGATCTATGCAACAAAGGATCGAAATCGAAAGTGCCGCAAAGCGTAGTGCTCGAGATTCCAATGAACCAGTTAGAAACCGTATCCTTTCAGTGGTTCGCACTTAAAACTGATCAAGTTTCTGCGCGATTAGTATTAACGGTGTTTTCTCCAGGTTAAACAGTTAAACAAATCAAAAGATTTGTATAACTGTTTGAAATCAAAAGATTGCGCGACTTCTTGTTAATTCTCACAGTTGTTTTGTTTCCAGCTTGTAACGGAAACATGCATCGTCTATAAATACCTTCACGACAATCCAGTGGTTTAAAGGGATCCTGCAACATCGTTTTGGCTGTTTTTTAATTTGCACCGAACCTGAGCACACTGAACGTAGTAACTTAATGAAACTTTTCTTTTCTCGAATTTCGCTTTATTTTAAAAGTTATAGGCAAATTAAAATTACAAAAACAAGCAAAAAATAACCTCCTTCATGACATCCTTGGTCGCCTGAGTGGCCGTGAACTAGAGGACGGGTAGTGAGCTCAGCGAGCGCTCACGGCTGCCGCACTCCGTGTCGACGGCTCGAGAGAGCGCCACTAAAGCATGTGCTGGATAGGCTGGATGAAGCAGGTGACCAGGGCGGCTCGCATTGCATTTGCTTCGCGATTAAACACTAATTCGGCACGACACTTCATTGGCCACAAACGACTGCAAACACGGAGTAAAGATCAGTTCAGAACGGGAGCCACTTCACGCTGCCATACCGCCAAACGTCCAAACCGCAAGTCAAACCTGCTCGTTGAAGGCCTTCGGAACGCTCAGAACTGGTCGGATCCTCGAGCCCATACGACTGCAGCGCTGCCGCATACATCTGGGACCTTTCTACGCTCGCCGCTAGTCGGTGCCTGATCCCACTACCGCTTTCTAGTATGCGCCGCCTTTTCCCCCTGGGTGGCGGGTATGTCGAAGGCTCATTTCTTGTTTCCGTACCTTATAAACTGCATTTGTTTCTTTTCTGATCTAAAATACTGAACAAAAACTTTCATAAATAATTGAAACGGTTCGTGCCACTTATATTTTGTATTTCGACTAAAAAGAAGCTTTTAGTGGCTCTGACCAGTAGCAAGGCCAGGACCAAAAACGTCACGATGTCGTCACATATCGCGCGCTTTCGGCACCGCAGGTTGCCCCTGTAGGTGGAGGAGGCTTCCGCGTCGTCCGGTTAAAATATGACGCACTGATATTTAGTTACTCTCTCCGTGCCCGCTGGCTTGCCCAAACCCCAAGAGACGTGGAAACCGCAAAAAAGGTAGACGCTTAAATATGATTGCAGGGCCCCTTTAATCATCGCAAATATAAAAGTTGCAGTGACCGCACTGTGCCGCATTCCCACCTGTTATGTCGAACATCAGGGCACTAGTTTCGGTTTGAGGCCGGTACTCTTGCTACAACATAGGTGGCGGCAGGATCAGTTAGCACTTACTTGCACTCGTCAAGTTTGTTTGGGACCAGTTCTCCGTGCGACACTCCGTGAGTGCGATGCATTCAGGGAGAGAACTTGCACGGTGCTAGTGAGTGTGAAACTAACTCGCTATGAATTGGTGCATATGTCACTTGACGTCAATTTTTCCACTAAATTTAGCGGGGAAACTGAATTAGTGCATAGGTCAAGTGACGTCAATTTTTGCGCTAAATTTAGCGAGGAAACTTTTCGTTTACGCTCACGCTGCCGAAAAACCGGGGGACGGGGGCCACTAACAGCTGCCGTTGTAATATATAATACAGGAGTAAACAGAACGTCAACAATAGTAAAACAGTCATATAGCTTTTGACAGTGCACGAAACATTACATGATGCGAGTTTAACAACAATAATATTAAATACCCCGAGACACACAACCAGTGGCGTCGGAACAAAGGGAGGGGGGGGGGCAGGAGCGACTACCTTTCCAGACAGTTCAGAAATTTAATGGAATCGGGTGCACAAATCGCTGTCGCGCTGTCACCCCCACCACGACCATCGTTGCCCCCATATCCTGAAGGGTTCCGACACCTCTGCACACAACCGATGCGACATGACTCGAGCCTAATAATACATTGAAGCATCATTGTACAAATCGATACATGCCCAAAACAATAAAAACGACTGACAAGGAACAGCTGTTTCAAAAGTCAAAGTTAAATTTGGGGGTTTTACGTGCCAAACCAAATGCGGGCATCTGGCACGTCCCAGCGGAGTACTGAGGATTAATTTGGACCACCTGGGAATCTTTTGACGTGCAACAGAAAGCTCGGTTACAGGCGCCTTCTCAGCAATAAGCCTCTGTCAGATTGCGGGCACCTCGGCCAGGATTCGAACCCACCACCTAGGGAAACAGCTGTTTCAGGAAGTTGATTCCAATCACTGATCATCAAAGAAAAATAAAGACATAAAACAATCTTTCATGCATCGGTACTGCTGAAGAGTGTCGCTATGCTTATTTCAAAATATACTCGATTCATGTGGTGTTAGACAGATACTTTTGTTAATTAAAGGCATATAATTCTGTATCATAAACAAAAATATGTTGTTTATTGTTCTGTAGATATTTAAGTAGGGGAAGGTATGAAAATACAGTTCAGTAAAACAATCCTGTCTTCGAAACTTAAAAAAAAAAAAAAAAATGCAGAGCCAGTTATTGCGCTTTTTCCAATAAGTTTGTGGCATACTCGCGACTACCGCACCGAAGCTGCCAGACCAGTCTCCCAGCATGCGACCGCGCGCCCACTTTCCGGACAGCAGTTGCAGGTGGAAAATGGCGGCACACTGCACACAAGCACAAGTGTCGAAACATTCCACACATGCACAGCGGTGGTAGCGCGTCTTCGGAGGAGTTAAGACGAGTTGAAGTGTAGAGGGAGCACTTTCCGACGTGCGCGACGTAATCGGCGTGGTGCAGTCGACTTCAGCAAGCGCTCGCTTGCGCGCGGGAGACGTCGGAGTAGAACAGCACCGTTATTCGCACCGCAAGTATTTGCACACATCACAGTGCAAGGGTACAACAGAAAAGCTGGCACAACTGTTTGGAAAACCCAACTCACAATTTTGTCACTTCCGTAAATCTTCTGAAGCTGTTGGGCTGCCTCCTGGGTGTTGTCGGGGCTCCCATCATCGATGACAATAATTTCGAAGTTGTATCCACTGGAAAATAATGAAGAGCACAATAAGGCATGTTTATTATATGCAGAAAAGGTGCAAAATATACTGCTGGATCAAAGAAGCACGAACTACACGCTGCAGAATTTGTGTACTAGGGAATTCATCACAGTGAAACACTGTGCTAATGTTTCTCAAGCGAAATAAAAAAAATGTCTAGCTCCAACCAGGCTGAAGGATAGCTGATGTAAAATTTACCGCTTAGATTAGTACCCTGCATAAGCATATTCCTCCACACCAGTGACTTTTACGTGCTGCACTCTGTCCTTGTATGAAAATTGATTGGGTATTCCCGACAAACCCCTAGGTGCTGTGTCACTGATGCTGTCCTACTGTAACAACAAACAGCCCTGACAAATGTCGACAAGAGACGACAAACGATCGACGCCGGACAAGTTTTCTTTGTCGTCCGACTTGAAGCGCTGCGAGCAGTCCCACTGAGGAACATCTCTTGGAGACGAAGTTATCCTCCTCGCCCACCGTTACCCTCTTCTGAGGCAGCAGAGGTACCCAACCTTTCCTCCCGTTCCTCCCGTGTTTCGTTCGGCCACTCGGCCTTAGGAGAAACCTTGGTGGCCACCTGGGCTTCCTACTCGTTCTCGACCCTCGACAGCTCGTAATGCTCGTAGCTTGCTCGCTGGCAGTTGTGTCGCGAAAGAGAATTTGTTGCGACTGGTTTTGCCAAAAACCTGGTGCACGATGTGGTATTTCAAGACGCCGAGGCCTATGTCCCTGCATCAGGATGGATACGCCGACATTCAAAGACGGAACGAAGTAAGACCGCTCAAATCGAGGTAGGGCACAGATGTTTCGGCAAGCCATTCCGGCAGGCAAGGATTGTCATCATGCTCCGTGATACTCGGGATGCCGTGATGTCCCCCAAAGAACGATTGTCCTCGATCATATGGATATAAACGTCCTCCAAATCGGCGTGAAATTCCGTGAGTGCTCATCTCGAACGACCCAAACAAAGAACGATTCAGGAATTCTAGTTTGGAAAAAGGTTGGCGTCGATAGTCACTACGGTTTGCGGAAAGTCGTTAATGGCAAATGAAGACTAAGCAGATGCTTTAATTAAGAAAGTAATTGTCTCTACTTCCACAATGTTTGTCGGTGCGTGTTCCGCCCAAAGAGCGGAACAAGAAAACTGCATCGCCCGACTCTGTTCGTCTGTGTATTTTTAAGTGTTTTGCCGAGAGCTCCAGTCCACTAGGAAACAAGGTTCCCTGTCCCTGTGTTCTACGTCGCATCCACCAGATGGGACGGCAGACTCCAACAAAACAAGCCGTCTGTTGGTGTCGTGTGTCGCTGAGGTGGGGGCGCGGCTGTTAAAGTACTACACAAAATGCGGACGTGCGTCAGACATGCAAGAAGCTGTAAATGCGTAATGTTTGCTGGTGTAAACTGCAAACTTCGTACGGTAAAAAACTCAACCTCCCTCCCCCCCCCCTCTGTCTGTCTCTCTCGCTCTCTCGCTCGCTCGCTCACTCCCCCCCCCCCCACCCCTTTTTTTCATCCCGAACCCCCGAAGCGCTCCCAGTAATTTGTAACACCCTCCCAGATTGGCAATCCTGGATGAACCACTCTGCCTTTGCATGTTCAGTCGTCCTCCCTACTTGTTTGACGGTTTTATTATTCAATAAGTACGCCAGCATATCCACCAACTCATGTTTACAAACAAACCGGAGCGCCCCTAGCGGACGCCACCAGCGCCGCGCATGCGCGGTGGATGGTGGGCAAAAGCCCGCCGTCGCCCATAAACAAACCATTGAATTGCGTTGTTGTCGGCGTCGGTGGGAGTCCCCGTGCTCTTTTTCGCGTTGGAATTGTTGATTCTACGTCCTCCTAACAATGTCTGACTACTTGAGCGGCTTCAGCAAAATTAACGAAGGCAAAACTTTGCGTGAATAATGTGACGTGCGGCGATTCATTTCACGTGGACGCCGCAGAATGGGCGCTAAAGCCTGACTCCCACGATGAGATTCTGCTCGCTATTTTCAGTCGCGACGTCGCTCGGGCTGCAAAAGCGTGGACCGTAGCTGAGATGGTGGACGTCGATACTGAAAACCGCAAGTAGAATCGGGCATTACAAGTCGGTGATGGCCACTGGTAACAATGATCAACATCTTCTTGTATCTACTGTTTACACTTAGCCTACTTACCCCAACCAACCTTCAAAAGTGTTTTGAGGCCTGCACTTAGTTCTTATCGCAATTACCGGGTCAACGTTTGGTTTACGGGCCGCTGTCGTTTGAACGAGCTGACGACAAAAAGCAGACAAGTTTGAAAGAGCAGACGACAGTTCGAACGCATGCGCAATGGAGTACGGGCAAGAAGCACCCGCGTCCCGCGTCAACAAACCATTGGAATGTCACGTTGTCGGCGTCTGTGTGAGTCTGCATACTCTTTTCGCGTTGGAATTGTCGATTCTACGTCCTCATAGCAATGTCTTACCACTTTAATCGCCTGAGCGAAATTATCAAGGCTCGTTACGCCGCTAAACTTTGCGTAAATAATTTGACGTGCGGCGATTCATTCGCATGAACGCCGCAGAATGGACGCCAAAACCATGATGAAATTCTTCTAGCTATTTTCGGTCGCGACGTCGCTCGTGCTGCAAAAGTGTAGAAGGTAGCGGCGATGATCGACGTCGATACTGAAAATCGGAAGCGGGAACAGACCAAGCGTAACAAGTCGGTGATGGCCACTGGTACCAATGATCAACATCTTGTATCTACTGTTTACACCGAGCCTACTTAAGTCTTTTGAGGCCTGCAATTACTTCTTATTGTAATCACCGGGTCAGAGTTTGGTCTACGGGCCGCTTTTGTTTGAACGAGCAGACGACAAAAAGCAGACAAGTTTGAAAGAGCAGACGAAAGTTCGAACGATCAGGCGGCCGTGTGAATTTGAAGACGCACTGAACCCGTGGGTGGTCCGGACAACTTGGCGGTTTTCTCTCGTTCATGTTGGAACAAAGCAAATACATCTGGCGACCACAAAGTTGTTGCCCGCACAAGCAATCGTAGTTCGACAGCGTCTGGTTTGCCCTTTTCACGGCTACTATCCACGTTCTCGGACGAATGGAGGGGGCAGAAACACATGAAAACTGATCTTCAAACCTTTCCAGACTCTCTTGGTACAGCCCCCGTCGCAGCATTTTGACGAGAAGGCAGGTTTTTGTCTGGTTTCTTCCAAAGGAACACAGGAATGCATGTCTCGCACGGCGACTTCTGCCCACCGCCCCAGACCGGAAGTGCGCCCGACGCGCCACCACCGCGGCGTGACGTAGGAGAGTTGAGTTCGTGTATAGTAGAAATTTCTCTCAAGAGAGCTGTCGGTGTTGATAGCGTTCTAAATATCTTGTTGCCCACCAGTGCTTTAAGTCTGGGGGGTCTCAGAGGGTCTCAGACCCCCCCCCCCCCTGATTTTAACGAATGGTCCGGGGCCATCCTCCACAGCCCCAGCATTAGTGAAATCAAAATCATATCTTGCCAATAAACATAGCTTGTTCTCAGCGATGTGACATTATGGGATAGAGTAAAGACCATCACAGCACTCCGGTGCATTTCGGACCGAGATGGCTATACGCACTCCGCTTATAAACTAGCAAAACGAATGGTCACAGCGAGCTTTTTCAGTGATGGCTTGGCAAGCGGCTAAGGCGTCCGCTTTGTACGCAAGGAGACGCGGGTTCGATCCCCGGCCGGGCCGTACCTTTTTTTTTTTTTTTTTTTTTTGTCGAGGGATTGTTGCGATGTTTGCGACATTTTCTTTTTGCGATAATTTTGTCGACGAAGCTACGCAGAATTAAATAGGACTTCCTTTCCGGGGGTGCGGTCGAGGACAGCTGGGCTTGGGTTGCCGGCCGGACGCCGCGAAGCGAGCGTGTACTAGTTGCGTTTTGTAATTAGCAGCCAGCTACTGTCGCCGCGAGCGCGTGAGGCGCAGGCGGGGGCTGGGTTAACACGCTCCCAGTGATACACGCGCCGTTCGCAAGGGGGCCCGACGGGCATGAGTTCTCCCGGCGGAGTGCGTGTACTGTGCCCTTGCAAAGTGAGGTCACGCTAGGGAACATCTAGGGAAGGACGGGGCGTGGACGGGGCCCTGCACCATACTGGTGGTTGACTTCACGCCGCGCGGATGCGCTTACCTAGGCGTAGGATGCTGCTAACGGCCCGGACGTGCGCTAACATGCACCATATTTTCAACAAAGGTACCGTGAACTTAGAAAAACGTGCTGAGCTTACGATGATGACGTTTATCGTAGTACGTGCGTGAATTATTCGGCATTGGTGCGATCGCGCTACGAGCAGAAAGTTTGAAATGCCGCTGACGAAGTTTTGACTGGCGAAGGGATGCCGTGTCGCCAAAAAAGAAAAAGCAGTTGCGCGCTTCATAATTTGACGAGCGGCTCTAGGAGTCAACTTGTAGAAAAATTGTTACGATTTTGCGAAATACTGGTAAACAACGCAATGTTACCGTCACAACTTAACCCTGAAACAAGAAAATCTCATTGTCTCAGGGTTTATATTATGATGTCTTCTCCGGCTCGCATGCATACTTTCGCTCCTTGCAAAGGTTATCGTATCGCGGACGGCACGAACCGATGACCCGGCGGCGGCGGCTCGGCGAGCTTGCACACGGGGACCGCCACCGACCGATCGCCGTCGGGCCGGGCGCGGCCGGGGGCCCTGAAGGTGCGCTCGAAGCGTGAAAACGGCGTTATGCAACGAAAACCAAAGGCAATATACACCACGAACGAGCAAAAGCCGATGCAAAGGCGTGCGCGAACGTAAACAACGGTAGAAAAGTGCCGTCATTCGCCGCTATGAAATGCTTGCCGCAAACTCGATAATCCGCGGCCGCATCCCTTTCCTGCCGCTCGTACTTTCTCTAACTTGACGGCTACTCCGTCTCGCGGGGCATGCCGACGAAACGATCGGACGATCATCGGGATACGGGGTAATTGCTACAGCCGAGCGCGGCGCAGTTGACCATTGCTCTCGCTGCGAAGGGCGGTCGAGTCAACCACCAGCATGGTAGATACCGGTGTTCGACGTCATCGTGTGACGTAGGTGCAAGGCATGTATAGCTTTACTCTTATGGGATTTGTGGGTTGCAGGCCTGTACAGCGTGGGCAGAGTCAGCAGTGGGGTTTCTTTTATATGCATCTATTGCATCTCGTCAGAACCTTCCCCCCTCCCTCCCCCACCTTCTTGAAGGCACCCCCTCAACTTACAGGAGACTTTATGCACTGGTTGCTACGCTAGCTAAGTTCAGCGACGATCTTGGCAAAGCGGACAGGTCCAACCACATCCCTTACCTTTTCGACATGTACTGGTCGATGAGCCATACCACAATCGGAAGGTTTTCCCGCTCGTTGTACGTCGGTAATAGAATGCTGTATTTGTTTGTGGTCATAATGCGGCAGGTCTAGTAGAAGCGAGAAGTCTACATCAGCGAAACCGCGAACAAACGAATCAAGCCATGCCAAGTGTCACTTTTCCGAGTTGGCTTCGGATTTGGCTTTTAACGGCTTGTGAAAAGTGTTCATTTTCCACCGTTGCTAGACCAGGAGACGTGCTTCGAGCCTCGTTTAGCCATCTGCTGCTTGTGAACCGAAATAGTTTGTTCCGGGTTAATTGTTACTAGGGGTGTCGCGAACTTTTGTCGAACCGGATTTTGAGGTCGAACTTTCAGGGTTCGACTGGGTCGAATCGGTTCGGCGAACCTTCGACCTTTTCACCCAAGGAGGATAGAAGGGTAGGAGAGGGCATGACGCCAGCCGCGTAGCCTCCACAAGCCATGCTCCCTTGACGCCTCGCCTCTTTCTCATTTTTCTCCTTACTCTCCTCACATCATGTGACCGTAGCTAGCCTTCGTCTCGCTATGGTGTACTAGAATACACCACAGTCTAGCCTTCGATCTGATAAAACCTACCGGACGGAGCGCGCGCAAGCCTGCAAGGAAGCCTTCTACAATCAACCATCCATCTCACACGTGACATGTCACGCGCACCAATTGCCAGAGAGATCTACGGTCACGTTGGCCACAACATCGTTTAAACTTTTTATGACTAGGCTTCACCAATATTGCAACGTGCCCTCTCCTAGTACTTCCAACCTCACTTGTTTTCACCAGATTCGACAGGTTCGACTTTGTGGACAGTGTGGCCAGACCTCGATACAAGCATGTCTAGGTTTGGAGAATTTTTTTTTTATGCAATGGGTTATTTTATTTTATGAACAGATGAAATTAAAAGAAACAAATTCCTAATCAGTAAAGAAGTTAATAACTTGATTTTTTGCACTGTATTAACTGAAATAACCAATCAGCGCTGCCCTTAATTCATCCCTTAGCCATCACCATCCAATCCGAAGCCAACTGGCCAGTCTGTCGCGCATGCGCACACGAGTCGAACCTCAATACAAGGTTCGCCGAACCTTTTCACTAAAGGTTCGAAAAAGTCGAACCTGGTCGAACTCGAACCTCGGCCGGTTCGCGACACCCCTAATTTGTACGTTCGCTTTGCATTATAAAGAAAACATAACGACGGTTGTTGTTATTGTTGTTGTTTTGCATGTGCCTTTACGACTGAGATGCTGAATATTTTTTTTTTATAGAGACATATTTTTTTTTTAATATTAAAAGGCCGCAAGCGAAGTCCTGCACCTTCTGCCCTGCTTGTACGCTTCACCTTCCCCTGAAGAGAGAGAGAGAGAACAGAGAGGCTCGTGTATTCTCCGTTATCCCTGGTTATCCCCGTCACGGTCCCCGTCGCCTGCTACAACTGCATTCGTTTCGGCGCCGCGGACGGCACTGCACGTTTCCTGGTTAAATTCAATAATCCCTTCTTTCTTTTTTTGTTCAATGTTATATATATTTCTGCCTTAGTAAGGCTGAAAGTTCGAGTCTGGAACTTCACTCAGTGCAAGCAGCGTCATAATACATTGGATAAGCTAGAAAGGAGAGAAAGGTACGAGCAGACTGAACCTCGAAGGTTTCGATATTGTGAATACCCGAATTCGGGGTTCAGGTTAATTCACAAACATACGTGGTGTTAACTCCGGCTTCTGAGAACGCGATAAGAAAAAACAAACTGTCGATGAATAATTAGAATAGGTAACTAAAGAAAAGGTGCGTTTTGTTTAAGCATTCTTAAATTTAAACTCTGCAGCGTCGACACCATGCATGCAGTACTGTGCTTTCACGAGGTATTTTTGGTGATATGAATTTTTGTAATAATGACTTCGTTGTAACAAAGTGACAACGCCCGAAATTTATTCTTGCTTTACATGGACTACCGGAAGAACTACAAACAAGGTGGAAAATTTTTTTTTCTAATCTAATATAAATTTAATTTATTTGATTGAAATTATTCATATTTTATTTGAATCAAATTGACTTTTTTCAATCAGATATATTTATCTAAATCAATTTTATTTTATTTAAATCACTGTTGCTTGAAAAAAAAAGACTCTTTACCAATACGTATTTTTAAATCATGGGCAGGTTGATTTATCCTTCCGTCCGATCGCTGATAAAAATGCGGAAAAATAGAAGTACTGTAAATTTAAAGTATCTTCTAATTTAGCAATTTTTTATTGATGTAACCCCCACCATGCATACTAAAACTTTCTTCTTTTTTTAGCTGAAGGCTTTAGTTGAAAGGTTTATTTGCTTTTTCCTTCGCGTTTTGATTCGCTTTTATTCTTTATTCAAGAAAAACCCGCAGCGCCTTGCAGGCATTATTGCGGGGGCACAAATCTTTATAAAAATCATCAGCATTTACACGGCACATCACTTTGACCGGTAAAGAATTCCATTCTTCGATGGTCCTAACAAAGAAAGAATGTTTAAGAATATTTGTCCTGGAGAGTACGGTCGAACCTTGCAGCAATGCATCTATTCGTGATGACTGGTAATTAGGTGAACATTAAAACGATGAAGCACGAACCGCTCTTTGGTTATGCTAAATTGAATAAAACAACTTGAGTTGAAGATTTTTACGCCTTTTAATTTAAAGGTTCCCAGCCCAGTTCCCTTTTCATTTCAGATGTTCTAAGGAAACAATTTAAAGGTACCCAGCCCAGTTCCCTTTTCATTTCAGATGTGCTAAGGAAACGATCGTACCTCCCCAGGACAAAACGAGCAGCGACGGATTGAATGCGTTCAAGCGCATTTATGCGAACTTGATAAAATGGATCCCACACAAAGCACGCATATTCCAAAATCGGCCTGACATATATATGCCTTATACGCTGCCTCTTTAATTTCTTTACTTACACGTTTTAAATTACGCTGTAAAACTTTCAGCCTTTCCACTCTGGTGAAGAAGGGAGACCAGCGGAGCTGTACAATGGAAAGTAATGGCCGGCCGCAAGTCGGCAAGCCAGAGTGGAAAGGCTGCCGCCATCTATGAGCGACGGCGGCAACCAGATACGTGGCTTGCCGCCGTCACTCAAAGATGGCGGTAAATGTCCAGAGTTCAGTGTCTTCATTTCTTTGCGGGGGACACGATCCTGGGGAAACTGCCTGCCCTGCCAACCACGCTATCCACTTGAGCTGTCCATGACCCGTCTTCAGCAAATATCACACCCAGGTCTGGCTTCAGTCCTAATTGTTTCATTGTTGAGAAAGTACCTAATTGTTGTTGAGAAACGCAATTTCTTGCGTTTTCTTGTGAAACAAACATGGACGCATTTACTAATATTCAAGATCATTCTATTAGTTATACATAGGGCTCCGTGTTTTCGGATAAATCCGAGAAAATCCGAAAAACACCCGCCGGTAAAATTTTGGTCAATTCGGATTTATCCGATAAACTCCGAATGTTTATGTGCCAACGCCCCCCCCCCTCTTTGTTTCCCCCGCAAAAAAAAAAAAGTAATTTTTTTTTTTAACAGTTTGGTTAGCACGGAGTCAATGATCCTGGGAAAATGGCACCATAATTATGTTTCAAATCTCAGACCGTTGCCAAAAGGGGTCTTGCCGCTTGTGTCGTCGAGGTTGATTCAGGGCAACCGGTCATTGTACATTCGGGTCACGACAAAAGCCACTCTTTGGTTTCCAGTTTGAGCCATGCGATTTGTGATTTAGGGAAAGGAGAAGGTATGTTTTTATAACAGTGAAAGCTATGGACCATAGAGATTGTATTAAATAGAGGAAATTGGCAGTTGAAACTTTCTATTACATCCTTAACCACCCCACCTCGCATGGCCGTGGTGTAGGTTGAGGGAATAGGATGAGATAAATACGAGTTTCCCAGCGACTACCTTCAAGAGTTTATTGACTTGAAGGTATAGAGGTTTATCGAAGCAACACTTGTGTGCGACTTTTGTCGTGGGACAAATTAATATTACAATGGCAATGGCATGAACATCAAATTCAACTGAAGAAATTTTAATCGATACAAGCGCGTTTTATTTTTTATCTGGCATACGTTTACATCCGGTTATTATTTACATATTTATTTTCAATAGGAAACACTGCGTAATTAAACTCCGAATTTCGGAGAATAGGGAATCAAACAAATATAAACTCCGATAAACTCCGAATCTTCGGCAAAAAATAAACTCCGAAAAACACCCTCCGAATTTGACGAAAAATAAACTCCGAAAACACGGAGCCCTAGTTATACACCACCTTTCAACTCGTTTTAGATAGCTCATAAGCTGTGTGGAATCCGCTTCACAAGACACTGATGTGTACAAAGAACAATCGTCAGCGAATAGCCGTATTTTAGACTCAATGCCACATGAAATATCATTAATGTAAGTAAGAAAAGAAGTGGCCCTAATACCGATCCCTTTGGCACGTCGGATGTAACAGAAACACGGTCCGAACATGTTTTATTTACCAAAACTTGCTTTTATCCATCGTCTAATGGTAATATCAGCATTTAAATCTGCAAGCTTCTGTATTAATGAGACACAGTGTCGAAAGCCTTTCTAAAATCAAAGAGTATACAGCCAACCTGGTCCCTGTTATCAAGTTCAACGGCAATATCATGGTAAAATTGTTTCAGTTGTGTCGTACATGAGAAACCTTTACAGAAACCATTCTGATGTTCATTCAAAAATCCAATCGAGCCAAGGTGCTTCATCAACGCTGAGTACAAAATATGCTCGAGTATTTTACAACGCAAAGGGGTAAGTGAAATTGGCCTGTAGTTTGACAGATTACATTTGGAACAACTTTTGAAAACTGGCACGACACATGGCTACTTTCCATTTATCAGGCAATTTTCCTTCGTGGAGCAATGGGACTTTACGTAACCGGCGAAGTGGAAGGTAGAGAAAAAGCTCCATGCTCTGATTAGCTCAGACGAGCATTGCTTTTTGCTCGTGTTCAGCTTGATATAAATCCTTCTTGCGTGATGATTCTTTGGTTTTAGTACAAAACAGAAGCACATAGGAAACATCAAATGGTAGAAAAACTGTAAATCACGATATAAATAGTGATTTAAATCTATCCCTTGATTTTTACTCTCCACCCTGGCCAGTGGCATTGCCAGGAATATTTTTTGTTGGGGGGAGAGGGGGGGTTCTATGACTTGGGTCGCGGAGAGAGGGAGGGCGGGTCGAAATACACGCGTATATTGTAAGTAGGGCTCCGTGTTTTCGGATAAATCCGAAAAACTCCGAAAAACACCCGCCGGTAAAATTTTTGTCAATTCGGATTTATCCGATAAACTCCGAATGGTTATGTTGCCCATGCTCTCTTCCCCCCGCAAAACACACAAAAAAAACAAAGTATTTTTTTTTTTTTGCAATTTGAGCAGCGCAGGATCAATGGTCCTGGGAAGATGACACCATAATTATCTTTCAAGCCTCGGACCGTTGTCAAAAGGGGGTCTTACGGCTTGTCTCGTCAAGGTTGGTTCAGGGAAACAGGTCATCGTACCATTCGTGTCACGACAAAAGCCACTCTTTTGGTTTCCAGTTTGGGCCATGGGATTTGGGATTTAGAGAAAGGAGAGGGTATGTTTCTGGGGGTAACAGTGAAAGCTATGGACCATAGAGATTGTATAAAATAGGGAAGAGGGGCAGTTGAAACTTCTCTATTACATCCTTAACCACTCCACCTCGCGCGGCCGCGGGATAGATTGATGGGATGACTACGAGCTTCCTTGCGGATACCTCCGGCAGTTTATTGATTTTAAGGTATCGACGTTTATCGAAGCCACACTTGTGTGCGACTTTTGTCGTGGGACAAATTAGTATTGCCAATGACACCAACGCCAAATTCAACTGAAGAAATCTTAATTGATACAAGCGCGTTTTATTTTTTATCTGGCGTACGTTTGCATCCGGTTATTATTTATTATTTTTAATAGGAAACACTGCGAAATTAATCTCCGAATTTCGGAGAATTGGGGATTTACGAAAAATAAACTCCGATAAACACCGAATTTTCGCTAAAAAATAAACTCCGAAAAACACCCTCCGAATTTCACGAAAAATAAACTCCGAAAACACGGAGCCCTAATTATAAGAAGGGTCCTGTGTTTTCGAATAAATCCGAAAAACTCCGAAAAACACCCGCAGGTAAAATTTTCGTCAATTCGGATTTATCTGATAAACTCCGAATTTCAATTTATCAGTGCTAAAAAAAATACGCTACTTCACAATTAAATGGGCCATAGAAAATGCCAAACGCAGTTTTCTTTAAAATCTCGAACCGTTGGCAAAAGGAATCTTACCACTTATCTCGTCAAGGTCCATTCACGATAACCGGTCATTGCACTTTCGGGCGATGTTGTACTTTTGGGTAATTTCTTCTGTGCCCCTTCTAATTTATCTTCAAGTTCCTTCCCAGCCTCAGGCTTTAAACATCATGATTAAAATTTACTGTTCCGGTTTCCAATTTGGGCCAAACTGTTTGTGCTTTTTAGAGAAGGAGGAGTTGTCATATTGTAACAGTGAAAGCTATGAACCATACAGAGTTCATAGAAGGCGGAAGAGGCGGTTGGCATTTGAAGTTTCTGTATTACACCCTTTACCACTCCATCCCCGCAGCCGCGGGGTAGGTTGGTATGTAGGATTACTGTCGAGACCGGTTATAACGAAGTCGGGTATAACGAAATAGCGGCTACAGCGAAGCGATCACGATTTCCCACTCCCTTTTGCACTTCGTTATAACCGAAGTTCGTTATAACGAAATAGCGGCTACAGCGAAGCGATCCCAATTTCCCATTCCTTTTAGCACTTCGTTATAACAGGTCGGTTATAACGAAATAGCTGATATAGCGAAGTGATTTCGGAATCCCGTTGACTTCGTTATATCCGGTCTCGCCACGTGAAATAATTATAGCTTTGAAGCCAATCCTCCCACTCGCTTGGGCCCAGGGACGCAACATCAACGGTCTGGGACCGCTGGATGTTGCGGGGGATCCAACGGTCTGTGATGACAGTATCATAAAAACGAGCTTTTCAGTGACTACCGGGAGTTTATTGATTTCAAAGTATATACGTATATTGAAGCTAACACTT
Organism: Ixodes ricinus; assembly: GCA_037355805.1. NCBI lineage: Eukaryota > Metazoa > Arthropoda > Arachnida > Ixodida > Ixodidae > Ixodes > Ixodes ricinus. The sequence goes on along the minus strand of JAZHYW010035994.1, from coordinate 31,658 downwards.
GTTTGCAACTTTTGTTGCTGGACAAATTAGTATTGCCAATGGCAATGGCACGAACGCCAAATCCAGCTGAAGCAATATTAATTGACACAAGCGCGTTCTTTTGCATCTAGCACCCCAAAAAACATTAATTTTTATTCTTGAAAAAAAAAACAGCAAAAATTAAACTTCGAATTTCGGAGAATCGGGAATCAAACAAAAATAAACACCGATAAGCTCCGAATTTTCGGCAAAAAATGAACTCCAAAAGACACCCTTCGAATATGACAAAAAATGAACTCCGAAAACACGGAATCCTAATTATAAGTTCGGCAGAAGGGGAAGCTGAAGCCTTAAAGGGATGCTGAACCGAAATCTGGATTCCACAAAACACTGTGGCAAAAGCGTGCAACGGGATGCTATAAACACCAAGACATCACTCGTACAGCGATATCTCGAACGGATGACCGTATTTTTCAAATGGAAAAAAGAGGAGGCGCATTTGACAGATATGTTACGTCTTGTTTCTCCGATAAGGAGAGGGAACGGCCTTGAGTCTTCTGCCCTCGCCGCCTTGAGGGGCAAAACGAAGAGAGGAGGAAACGAGACATCTTGACGTCACGCGCCTCGTCGGCCTCGTTCAATCTCGACCTCTTTTTCCAAGCAGCACGGCCGTCCATTCGAAATATTGCCTTAAGTGTTGTAGGGATTGTAGCGTCCCGCCTATAGCTCCTGCATTGTTTTCTGAAATCCAAATTTCGGTTCACCATCCCTTTAAAAGTCTACCCGCCCCCCACCCCCCCCCCCGGCTACGCCACTTACCCTGGCTACAAGCGCCATATCCTCGTTTTGACTGGTGCTCGTGCATGCGTGCAGCCGAGGCGCGATCAAAGGTTCCATCAAAGGCCAGCAGAGGAGCTCGCGGTCATAACTTTGATAAAGTCAATGTTAAAGGGAGACCAAGAATACTTCGTTCACCCCTAGGCTGAGGCTGCGGTGCAAGCTACGTCCTCGTTGGGCCATTCATTCACACCTCTCTTTCGCCAAGTCATCATGCTCCCGCCCATACCTGTAACGGAAGCCGCATCGTCAGCAAGATCACTCATGCTACGGAAGCCCCAGAGTGAGCGACATCACTTCCGACCGGTCTCCCAGGCCCAGCCATGGCCCCAGCCACGTCCTAACTTTATTAAGCTTTAATAAACTGGTTTCAAAATCATCACATGGTGTCAGAAGCGGGATGACGAAGCCAACAGCCAGCGAGCAAAAGAAGTAAGCAGACAAGACCGAAGACGGCACCCTCAAAAGCCAAAGTGAGTCAAGGTAGACGCGACTGCGCGGGAAAACGGAAATGGCGGCGGACAATGGGCTCCGGCCTCCCAGACCGTTGGATGTTGCGTCCCTGGGCCCAAGCGAGTGGGAGGATTGGCTTCAAAGCTATAATTGGTACGCCTCCGCGGTGCAGCTAAACAAAAAACCGCCGGAGGTGCCAGGTGGCCAACTTCATGACTGCGATTGGGACCGACGCACAAAAGATTTACAAGACGTTCGCGCTGAGCGAGGCGGAGAGCAAGGAAGTCGAAGTAGTAAAGGCGAAGTTCAAAGAACACTTCACGCCGAAAATCAACCCCGCCTATGAGCGGTACAAGTTCAACAAGATGAAGCAACAAGAAGGTGAGAGCTTCACAGATTTCCTTACAACAGCGAGGTTGCAAGCGAAAAAGTGCCAGTTTGGGAACCTGACCGACGAGCTTCTAAGGGACCGAATCATCGTGGGCATCTCAAATGACGACGTTCGCGAAAAACTTCTTGGCGACCCGACCATCGACTTGGAGAAAGCCATCCACTTGTGCCGAGCAAGCGAACAGGCGACGCTACAGCTGAAAGAAATGACGGCAAAAGAAACAAAAACTGTGGATGTGGTCAATGCCAAGACAAAGAAAAACCCAAGTCACCAAACAGACTGGAAAAAGAATTGCAAGTACTGCGGATCGACACACCGCAGAGCAGAGTGTCCAGCATACGGCAAAACCTGCAACTCATGTCGCAAGGTAGGCCATTTTGCAGCAGTGTGCAAATCGAAAAAAGTGAAAAATCAACGAGTCGTCGGTGCTGTGGAGAAGCAAGGCTCGGACAGTGAAGAAATGTACGTCTCCGAGCTGAGAGCTGCAACCAACAAGAAAACGTTGGAATGGCAAGAGACGGTGCAGTTCAGAAGCGGCAAGACAGTTCTAATGAAACTAGACACGGGAGCGCAGTGTAACGTGCTATCCAAGCAGGAAGCAAGCCAAGCAGGCTTGAAGATGATACCCTCAAAGGTAAAGAACATTGTCTCCTACACTAACCACAAGCTTTCTGTTGTGGGGGAGGCCCAGGAATTGTGTGAAGTTAGTGGAAAGAGAGCAAGACTGACATTTATTGTTGTGGACGCCCAAGTCACACCTGTTCTTGGACAGACAGCGTGTGAAACTCTCAACTTAGTGAAGCGTGTACGCTTAATTGAAACACCGAAAGCTGACGACAGCATCTTTCAAGGGATAGGCTGCATCAAAGACTACGTCTATGAGGCGGACATCGAGGAAGGTGCAGCACAAAAGCTTGAAAACAAGCCACCGAGGAAAGTCCCTTACGCCTTGATGGATGAAGTAAAGGAAGAAATTGACAGCATGGAAGGACGAGGAATCGTAGTGAAAGTCACGAAACCGACGCCGTTCTGCAGTCAAATGGTGGTAGTTAAACAGCACGGAAAACTGAGAATCTGCCTGGACCCAGTTGAACTCAACAAGGTGTTGCTGAGAAGGCACTATCCACTCAAAACCCTCGAAGAGGTGGTCGCCCAGATCGAAGGATCAACTCACTTCACGTTGCTGGACTTGAAAAAAGGGTTTTGGCAACTGAAGGTCTCGGAGAAGACACAGAGCTACCTGGCGTTCAGCACGCCCTGGGGAAGATACTGCTTCACAAGAGTGCCGTTTGGAATAGCTACAGCACCAGAAGTGTTCCAACAGGTGATCAGCCAGCTACTCGAGGGCCTTCCAAACGTGGTGAATTCCATGGACGACATCTTGGTCCACGGCCAGACCAGCGAAGAGCTGCAAAAACATACAGACGCTGTCCTGAAAGTGCTGCGTGAGGCAGGAGCAAAGCTAAACAAAGACAAGTGTGTGTTCGACCAACCTACAGTGAAGTTCCTTGGTCACCTGCTCACGCAAGAAGGACTGAGAATTGACGACGAAAAGGTGAATGCCATCGAGCGGATTGGTGAGCCAAAGAACAGGGCAGAACTGCTGAGATTGCTAGGAATGCTGCAGTACCTGCAAAAATTTGTTCCAAATCTGGCAGATAAAACCACAACACTGAGAAAACTTGTAAAACAAGACGTCGACTGGCTATGGACGGAGGAACAAAGCTCCGCTCTAGAAGAAATCAAAGCAGCTTTAAAAAAGGCTCCAACACTGGCTTACTACGACGTGAATGGAAACATGACAGTCTCGGTTGACGCAAGCTCGACAGCATTAGGTGCGGTACTCCTACAGAATGGAAAGCCTGTGGCATATGCCTCAGCAGCACTGACCGCTGCGCAACAAAACTATCCACAAATAGAAAAAGAGGCACTAGCCATCAGATATGGCTGTAAAAAGTTTCATCAATACATATACGGAAGACCTCTGATAGTAGAAACAGACCACAAACCTCTAGAAACAATCAGCCAAAAGCCACTGGGAAAAGCACCACCACGGCTCCAAAGGCTGCTGCTTGATGTGCAGCACTATGCACCAAAAATTGTCTACAAGAAAGGCAAGGAGCTGGTCATTGCAGACCTCCTGAGCAGAGACTGTAAGCCGACAGAAACAGCAGAATCGGCAACACAGGACATGGAAGTGTTAACCATCATCCCCATGGCTCCAACTACCCTGGAGGAGTTAAAGCAAGACCTACAACAAGACCCACAACTCCAAGGAGTCATCGAAAAAACCCTCAAGGGCTGGCCAGAAAAAGCCAGTGGACTACCGGAAGCATTGAAGCTCTTTTGGCCAATCAGGGACGAACTTGCTGTCTACGAGGACATCCTCTTCAAGGGCAACTGCATAGTCATTCCCAAAACCTGGAGGAAACGACTGCTCCAGCAAATACACGAGGGTCATCTCGGAATTGGAAGTTGCATCAAGAGAGCCAAGGAAACTGTCTACTGGCATGGAATGACACAGCAGATCAAGGAGTTCGTTGAGCGTTGTGCAATATGCCAAGCAAGCCAGAAGAAACCACCAAAGGAGCCACTGCTACCGAAGGAAGTACCAAGTCTCCCTTGGGAAATAGTCGCAGTGGATCTCTTTGACCATGCGAGAAGGACCAACCTGGTGATAGTGGACAGCTACTCGGGCTACATTGACTTTAAAACATTAACAAGTGGAACATCAGCAGACGTCATCAAAACACTGAAGTGCTGGTTCGCAACACATGGCGTACCAAGGCTACTCGAGTCGGACAATGGACCTTGCTTTGCAGCTAAGGAATTCCTAGAGTTCAAAAAAGAATGGGGATTTGAACACCAAACATCGAGTCCCAACTACCCACGATCAAATGGACTAGCTGAAAGAGCTGTGCAAGTAGCCAAAAATCTCATAAAGAAATGTGAGAGAGACGGAACAGACATAAATAAGGCATTACTAAACATGCGAAACGTGCCAAGAAACGAGGAGCTCGGTTCGCCTACACAGAGGCTCTTCAGTCGTCGAACCAAGACAACACTACCAATCAGTGCAGAGCTCCTGAAACCGGAAATAATTAACAACGTAAAAGAAAAGCTCGAAGCACTGCGTAGAACACAAAAGGTGTATGCAGACATACATGCAGCACCCGCTCCAGAAATCGGTGAAGGATCCAAAGTCAGAGTCTTTGACAGACACCGAACCTGGATCCCAGGAACAGTTCTGAGAAAGGCGCCTCAACCAAGGTCGTTAATTGTGAAGACTACCAGGGGCAACCTCAGACGGAACACGTCCTTCATCAGACCTACCGAAGCAGACTTGGAAGACCCAAAGACTGTGGTACCAACTATCGCACAGCCACACTTCACAAGCCAGAGAGGAATTGACTCTCCACCAGCCAGCGGGACAAGCTGCAGTGAAACGGACATCCCACCTAAGAATGGGCATGGTACAACTACAACCACAAGAGCTGGAAGGCTGGTGAAGCCACCCATCAGAATGAATCTCTAAATCAAACAATAGAAGGGAGATGTAACGGAAGCCGCATCGTCAGCAAGATCACTCATGCTACGGAAGCCCCAGAGTGAGCGACATCACTTCCGACCGGTCTCCCAGGCCCAGCCATAGCCCCAGCCACGTCCTAACTTTGTTAAGCTTTAATAAACGGTTTCAATATCATCACAATACCCACGCGCAGAGAGCCGGGTCAGGCGGTAAGAGGGAGGCGGCTCATTGGTCCGGCGGCCACGTAGCTCCCACTACGGTCTCAGCTTAGAGGTGAACGGAGTACAGACGTTTGCAAGCATTGCGTCCCGACTGGTGCCCCATGCGTGCAAGTAGCTTGCGCGTGAGCATAGCCTTGTCAGGCCTGCAATTGCACCTGCTTTCTCACACCAGGAGGAACATGGCGACCGTGCTTTGTTTGCAATCGTCTGTAAAGATGATCACAGAGGACATTTACATCGGCTATTATAATAGAGATAAAGTAACATACTCACATTTAATGAAAAAAAAAGTATTCAATAATTTTAATGTCCGCCGGTTCGTTCCATAAATCACAATTTATGCAAATTATTTACAAAATTAACTAACCGATCATACATCAAGGATTCTTCACGTGTACTACCTCGACTAGCGTCGCACGTGAGCCGGCTGGCTGAGGTTCGTGAAAAGACGAAGCAGCGGGTGCAGTGAGCACGAGCACCATACCCCCCATAACAACGATTGCTCCAGGAACCCCTGGTTCCAATCTCTTTCGAAAACAAGGGGACAACAACTTCCAAGAACAGCATTAACCAGTAAGACCAATCTCTTTCGAAAACAAGGGGACAACAACTTCCAAGAACAGCATTAACCAGTAAGACCAATCTCTTTCGAAAACAAGTGGACAACAACTACCAAGAACAGCATTAACCAGTAAGACGTACCGTGCAGCCATCTACCTGGTGTGAGTTTTGATCATGTAAATGTCAACGCACTCAACTGAAAGTGATAGCATCTCGAAATAACAGTTCAGTGGTACCTGCTTGTCTTTCGCCGAAGGCCTCGAGTATACTTGTACGGAGCACGTTCTAGGTTCTGTGGAGGACTTCACATATCTCTAGTTCCTGCAGCGTAGTTATACCCCTTTCTATATGAGAACTCCTTTCAGAATTACGGCCTCCGAGTCTTGCAAACCTGCAAATGCTACATAGTGACGTGGGCAAAAGACGCCCTCGAGAAGACAATCCCATCATTTACACAGTGTTTACTTCCAAGAAAGATCGAGTGCGAAAATCAAATTAGGATGTTTCAAGCGGCAGACCAATGAGCCGGGCATCTGGCACGCCCCAGCGGAGGGCTAAAGATTAATCTCGACCAACTGGAGATCTTTTGGCGCGTAATCGAAATCTAGGTTACATGGCGCCTGCTCCGCAATAAGCCTCTGTCGGATTGCGGGCACCTCGGCCGGGATTTGAAGCAGTGTTGAGAAGTGCAGGGAGTTCCTGAGGAGAAAAGAGCCGTGTTTGTTTTAACCATGGCAAAAAAAAAAAAAAAAAAAAAACAACAACAAGAAACTATGCATTGCAAAAGGTTCAAACTTCGTGACAAGTCACGCCAGCGGTTGGGGTAGAATACGCCAAAGTTGCTAGATTCTCTGAGAATATACTTAGCATTTTAGTTAAATTGTTTTTCCTGGTACTTTCCGAAGAAAGTGCCGTATTTTCCGAGCTAAGATTTTGGGTCAAAAATAGAAATTTTGCTCAGATAGTCCGCATCCGGTGCATAGTCCACACGCCGTGCATAGTCCGCACCTGGTGCTTAGTCGACACGAAAATGTTATCATACGTACACGGCAGACATAGACAAATGTATGCTACCCTTTCATTCACAAAATCCGTCTCGTCTAGTCATAATTAACGATATTGGAAAACAAAATAGTTCGCACGCGTAGATAGTCCGCACAGCCTAAAATTTCAACTTTTAAACCAGGGTGTCGAACCGGTCATTATTTCGGTTCGGTTCGGGTTCAGGTTCAGTGCACTGTATTTTGTTACGGTTCGGTTCCGGTTTAGGGTACCCCACATAACATCACTCCGGTTACAGCTTTTAATAAGCGCGAACCGGTTCTAACTCGACCTTTGAATATTGACCGAGTATTTCCGCAGCCTTTTCTGAGCACGAGAAACTTGCAATAGACCCATCCTAATACTACTTCCTCTTTAGGCAGATATAAAAACTCTGCACAGTGACGTGCACAAAAGACATCATTAATGTGGCAAGGTTATTACTTGTATATTACTGTTCTTAAGTGAACTATATATAAGCAATCGGCTTCCCATTTTTATGGTGTTTTTTGCACACGCAGCTCCGCAGTATTTCAAACTCTGTCAGAAGAGGACGTGATTTTCGGGATGGGTCTATGGACCTTTCCAAAAGAGAGCTTGTGACCGGTGTCATCTTCAGTGTTCGGGCGTATAGCGCGTGCTTTGCTCGCTTTCCGAAGCGAGAAACACGCACATGCAGGGCTGTGAAGATGACACACTGGGCTGTGATTTTGTAAACAGTAAAAAGGCATCTAGCTAGATTGCTTGCCCTCCATATGTTTTGGTTTGTTTCGCTCTGCACACACGTTTTCTTTTCTTTTTTATACGTGGTACCTGTTTTTGGCATCCAGTAAGATGTCACAGCTATGCCCCAGAGTGGGTGACAGAGGAACGAGAGGAAACAAATGTGCTGTAAAACACAGAAACAGGAACGTCGAGTGCGCAGTTGGGGTAGTTCATCGAATCCGGTTTAACTGTGGTCATGTATACATCGGCCAGTCTGGCCGATGTGTCAATGACCGGGCACGTGAACACGCACGTATAATGAAATGTGACTACATCCTGACAGCGCTTCGGGTTGCGGCAGAAAAACGCTGTTCTAAAGATCTCGTGGAGATGCTTTGTCTAGTCACCTTGTCTTTTTATCGCAAATAACGCTCTATGCAATGACCCGGTCTGAGGGACTCAGACCGGGTCATTTGTACCTGTCAGCCACCGAACAAAAGTGTCCGGTAATGCCACCACAGCGAAAGACGCTGTCTCGAATGCTCGGTCGGAGGCGATGAATGAGGACTTCAAACAAAATTGAGAAAATGGTTGAACAGGCGACATGCTGGCCTTGCTAGTCTGACAAACCTACAAAAAAAAATAAACGCACATTTTCTTCTCTTCCCCCCCCCCCCCCCCCCCCGCCCGTCCCCCCTCCTCCCCCTGGCCTCCTTCCAGGGCGCGGAGCGTCGGCGAATCATCGCTGAGTAACGTTACCCCGCCAACCCATGTTTTCTTCTTCTTTTTTTTTTGTAAGTAAACACTCCGAGCACGTTGAAAAGAAAAGGATTAATTGTGTTTCATTGGAAAGGACCACAGGCTACCCTCCTAACTATACTGCCGATGCAGCGCGGTACTCGTCCCCCTTCCTTCAGGGGTGTCCGCTGCACTCAAGCGGAAGGTCACGTGGTGCGCTCTCGGCGCTCGATTGTCAAATGGCTCATCGACTGCAGCTGCGGTTCATCTTGAGGTCAAACATTCGCAGACGCGCAGGCTCCCGTGCCTACAGTGGCGCAACCCACTCCGACACTTGGACATTTCAGCGGCCAAGCGGTGCTTTGAAATCGCCGCCGCCGCCATACCGCGCCGCCAGGGTCAATCGAAGAAACAAAGGAAAGTTGAAGAACTCCAGACGATGGTGTATTTTTTATTACGTATGCAATAAAAACCTAAATGTGAAGATATCTCACAGTATGTAGTCTTGGCAAGATAAGAAAAATATACGCCCGCAACTTTTCCCATTTAGACCAATTATTGACACAATTGCCCCTGAACCGTTTTCGTTTAACCGGTAACCGCCACATCCAGATTATGGTTTCGTTCCGGTTCGGGTTCAATATGAAGCGTGCGATTTCGGTTTCGGTTTTGTTCCGGTTCGGTCAAAGATAACGGTTTTGATCCGGTTTTTTCGGTTCGGGTTCGGGTTCGGTTCGACACCCTGTTTTAAACACGCATATAGTCCGCGGACTATGGTTTGGAAAATACGGAACAACTCCCTACTTTAAGTATACATTCCCAAATTTGCTCTTGTCAAATTTGTATTACAAAGTGATGCTCTGCCAACTCTGAAGAAATACTGGGAGGGATATTCTATTCTCACCATGGACCCGCGAACAGGCAACGCATCGCTCGGTTTGTACCGACGGCGGCTTTCCTGCAGCATTTAGAATTCTCGCTAATTTTCGCTCGGTCAGCGTAACGAGAAGGTTAAACATATTAGGAGAGGTCGTCTTTCGTTTATCATTTTTCGAGATGTCATCTGGTTTTTTTTCCGAGTAAGTAATGGCGGCTATAAGACGGATAAAAATAAGTGCCTCATAACTTGTTTGTGTTACATTGTCCTTCAGCGAGAGTAAAATAACCACTCTTTAGCCACTTGACATTATCCAATACTCACCGCCATTTCCAAAAATAGTAATTCACCCCTCTTACCCCACCCCGAATACAGTGCATGCCAGTTAAAAAAAAAGAAAAAGACAACTGTAAAGGGAGTGAAAGCGCACCATGAAAGAATGCGTTTACTTTGGAAGTACATCGATTTTAGTACTTTCCTTCAAGTACATTATACCCGATGTAATTGCTACTTTACTTGAAGTATATAACCTCTGATTTACTTTGTACTTCATGCCCATTTTAGAGCGCAGCTCTTAGGTGCCCGTTTCCGGGTTGGACGGCGTCGCCGTTGCCGTCCGCGTAACCGCGCGTTGCATTATGGGACGTTTCCCATAATGACGTCACACGTGACGTCACGTGTGACGTCACGAACGTAAAATTTTCCCGCTAAGTTTTTCCGCTAAATTTAGCGGGAAGTATTCCGCTAAATTTAGCGGGAAATTTTACCCGCGTGACGTCACACGTGCAGCTACTCAACCCGGTAAAAGGTTTCCGCTAAATTTAGCGGGAAAATTTACCCGCTAAATTTAGAGGAAACATTTTCCGCCAAATTTAAGCGGGAAAATTTTACCCTCGTGACGTCACACGTGATGTCACGTGAATGAATGTGACGTCACGTGAAATTTAGCGGAGAAGTGTAGCAGAAAGATTTCCCCGCTAAATTTAGCGGGGAAATTGACGTCACGTGACCTCAACACAAATTCAGTTTCCCCGCTAAATTTAGCGGGGATATTTTCGCTAAATTTCCCGCTAGATTTAGCGGGATAATGTTAGTAGATTTCCAGCCCATTTTCGCGGGAATATTTTCTCTCTAAATGTAGCGTTGAAATTTAGCTAAATTTAGCGGGAAATTTAATGAAACTTTCCTGCTAAATGGGAGGGGAGCAGGAGAGGAGGAGGTTAGGGTAAGGAGGGGGACGAGGGTCATACCCTCCCTCCGTACGCCCCCTTCCTCCTCCTCAAGAGTTGCGCTCTAATTCGGCGTCACAGAGAATTGTAAAAGTCTTTCATTTTTTAGATGTACTTCACCGACACTGATTTGAACCCGCCGGCTGGGAAATCCGCAGGCCGGTCAGCCGTCGCTTACCTCTGTATGGGCGTTCTGGCTCAGGCGCAGGAACTTACTGCGTCCTGCTTGTTATGCGTAGGCTCCCGAATGAAAATTTCCACGTCTTCGGAGGGCAAGCCAGCTTCTTCCGAAGCGGGGTCGTCGCCCTCGAGCAGAAGCAGCAAGAGCGGCGGCAGCGGGGACGGGGAAAAAGAGGTCGCGGCAACCGACACTCCGTCCGCGGCACCCAAGCAGCAGGACAGGTTCGTTCGATGCGCCTACTCCGTTTTGCGAGTTGGCTTGGATCTACTGTCGAGATCGGTTATAACGAAGTCAACGGAAATCGGAAATCACTTCGCTATATTCGCTATTTCGTTATAACCGACTCGGTTGTAACCAAGTGCCAACGAAAAAGAGAAATCGTGATCGCTTCGCTGTAGCCGTTATTTCGTTATAACCGACTTCGTTATAACTGACTTCGGTTATAACGAAGTGCTAAAGGAAATGGGAAATCGTGATCGCTCCGCTGTAGCCGCTATTTCGTTGTAACCGACTTCGTTATAACCGGTCTCGACGGAATACGCAATAGTATATCTGAAACAAGAGTATAAATAAAGCGCAAAAATCGGCGCATGTGCCCCGAGAAACTGAGGGAGAGGAGTAGACGAGAGCGCGCAGGGGGCGTCAGAACGCCAAGCTCTGATTGGAAGGATTAGTGGGTAGACCTGAAGCCTGCTGTCCTTGTCTCCACTGCACTCGTCGAACGCATTCGAATCCGAAAGCCAAACGCAGGAAACGGGATTCAGCGTTCTAACGCGTTCGACGACTGCAATGGAGACAAAGGCAGTTAGATTCATACGATGTCCGGGGGGTGGACATACAGTTTGCAGTGGCAGACATCTTAAAAATAGCTTTCCGTATAAAAAAAGTAAAAAAAACGTAGCTTTTTTTCTAGCAGTATTGAATTTAATGGTTTTGAGTGTCGGTGATGTAATTATCATAAAAAGGTAATTTGGGAGTCTTGTTTTGTTTTTATACGAGTAAGGGTTTAAATAAATGGGAATACCAGTCCGTCAGTGAGTATACTTAAAAATACACGTTGATGGTAACCTACGTGTAGACTAGATACAACGCTCGCATGTGAACAGTGTATAGTGTTTGAAAAGCGGGGCGTCTGATGTGTAATGGTAGATGAGAAAATGAGCCGGCGCAGTATATACGGCCATACAAGCATTGAGGCCGCCGGGCTCTGGCTGCGCGTGCGCCGAAGTGCTATCAAAGGCAGGAAGCTGGTGGCCAACTTCGAGAAGCCTGGGGTACCTCCTCCACAGAAGCGCTGCAGGAAGGGTAGGGTCTCAGTCATTACATCGAGCTGCGGTGGAAGGGAGAAACAACCTCTGATTCGAGGGACGTAAAAGAGCGCGCCTGTTCGCTCTAGTGGGCCTTGGGAACGGAGTTCCCCGGGTCGCGGTATTTCTAGAGAGTTTTCGTGTTTTCCCACCTCCGCTGCGCTCCTCTCCGGAACGAAGACGCCACTACTGCGATTGCGCTACGCTATAGCTTCGCCTGCAGAGTCTCGAATCTCAGGGGGTTGCGGAGAACATTGCGGGACAGCCGAAACGATCCACCAAAAATCTCTATTGACCATATAAGAAAACGACAAAAAAAAGTATGAGTGGTGGTGATTACTTTCTGAAGAGGTTGGGGGGCTGGGTAGGGAGAAGAGAGTCGGGCGTTCGCTTTTGGACAATGCAGTTCCGCTAAACCATATTCACACCAAGTCGTCAACACAACCGAATGGCGGACCATAACACAGTCTCACCACCCCACACACAGGAAGAGGGGCGTCGGAGCTAGACCGCCCAGTCACTGCCGACTTTGACTTTTCTTTCACACGCGACATCCCGCGCACATGATTGAGAACTCGCCATGATTGGGAGCTCCCTTTTATTATGTCATAGCTGGCCAATACTAGTCAAGAAAGGACATTGATCACGGCAGTCCATCTAGTGGGAAGAAGAAAAGGGTAACCTCTGACGTCTGTGTTTCTTCGAGCAACTCTTGTCCTAGTCGTCATGAGCAACCTCCGGCTTTAAAAATCCAACTTTGTCAATGGATCCGCCCTCAACTGGTGTCTTACATATATGCCGATTTTTAAATAACGACGTGGTGTTTCCGGGTGAAACTAAATTTGATTAGGTGAATGCAAGCATCAGACAGAGGAGGACAGCACGCTAAAACTGATTTTTATTCAACGCTGGAATAGAGCAAACACACCAAGCGTTACATATCGAGAGCTAAGTTGTATTTTCAAGTTTGGTTGTTGATAGAGAAAACTATCGGAGATGAAGGGATAGATAAATGGCGAAGTCCAGAAAAATGCACGGCCAAATATTACTCGTACCAAAAACAGACAGAGCCTAGATTTATTGTCAACGTTAATGAATCAGCAGGTAAGCGTCACTGGACGAGAGACGCCGCATAGTGACAGACGCGTGCGTTTTGGCGTCGTGGCTTGCTTGCGTCGCGCACGTTGTGAGATTCTACGAGACAGGTGGCGCTGCCTGGGTTCACTAGCGATGATGCTTGAAGGGGAAAAGGCGAAGGCATTGTTCGCTAGAAAGTCCTTTCCAAGGACATTGTGCCAACTGTTAGAAGGTTGGAACCGCTGCATAATGGCGGACTGCGAAACGTGCAAGTATAAACTACATGAGATGGAGATGAAATCGAACTAATAGCATTTTGCACGGCTCCCAATGTGGCGGTGTCTGTATTCGCAACTCCAGCACGCCGCTCGCCCTCTCGCGGACGAGCGGAGAACCAGAGAAGCGGGGACGGTGGCAAGGACTGTCGCCTGGTGCTGCTATTACTATACGGTTCTTGTCGGCGCGTTCGCGCGTGGAGCAGCTTTAACGAAAAAAAGTGAGACCGTTAAAATAGGAATTTTCGTGTTCCGCTTCGCAACAGCGTTGCACGAAGGGACCGGGATGTGATGTCTAACTTCATTAGGGACTTTTCGTATATCGCACGCGCTGCGGATTTTTGGTCTTGTGGTTACCAGCTCAATCTGTGCTCAACGTGACGGCAAACGCTCCTTTAGGAATGTAGGAATCTAGCTTACGGTCTACTGAAAGTTTGTTCTTTGCCCTAAGTAAGCGAAAACTGGTCGCGCAACGGTATGTCGAGTAATAGACATCGGGAATGGGTTCGCGTTTTAGGGCCGTTACAAGGCACATGACCGTTTGCTCCAAGCACTTTCAACAGACAGAATACGCGTACTTGCTTTCAGGTAATTACAAAGGCAAGTACAGAAATGCTAGAAGCATATTAAACGCCTCTGTGTTAGTCAGCCGCTCGTGACGAGATTTGAACGGGCAGTTTTGGCGAGGCTGGTCCCAACTTTGTAAATAATACGGTACACAAATGCACGGTATATTCAAATATATTTTTTATATAGCAAAAACAAATTACTAAACGCGCCGATTGTGTGAATAGGCAGCTTTAGCATAGCGTTACCGCAGGCTACAGTGAGTACGGCATCGCTCCTGGCGCGCGCTGCAGTGGTCGTAATGCTACGCGGACGGTAGCCTACGGTCACGCTATCCTAAAACTTCCTATCAATCGCCATAGCGCAGTTTGATCGTGTGTTGCAATACACTAAAACCGCAACGGTGAGCAGCGAGGTGTGAGCCTGTGACACGAAGATATCAACACTGTTAACGCAGCTATTCCGGAGCATGACGGTCACCGTGCGCGGCTCACTTTTAGAGCACTAATGACCAGGCAAAGCGCAAACATATCTTCATCACCCTCAAAAATATTTTGACACAAACAGTGACGTCGCAGGTGTCCAAAACGCGCTCTCCCTCCACTAAGCTTCGCAAGTGGAGGTTTCCGCAACTTCAACGAAATTTGAAATCAACCCGTCGTGTTCAGAAATAGGCTGGATATGATCCACAATATCCGTAAATGACAATCGTACGATTTTATTTTGAGCCTGTTAACTGTATATTTCGTTATAAACGGCCCACTCTGCCAAGCTCTCGGAGAGCAGCCAGCGGAGAGCACGTCACATCCGGCGCAATCGTGACGTAGTTTGTCTCGGGATGAACAGAGCTGCGGCGAGGCTGACGTGATCAGGATGCCCTAGCCGTTCCAGCCACCGAAGCGGTCGAAGCACGCCAGCGATCGGGCCACCGCAACTAACTGCAAAGCTGCTTTTGTGTGAAGTTTGAGTGACGGGAAAATCTATAATCTGGTAGTGGGAGAATAGCGACGTCTGGGACACACAAAGAGAGCCCCGTTGAGTGGGAAGTTCCTCCCTCTTGTCTTGTGCTGGCCGGAGAGCTGTCGGGATGACGTCAGGTTCAAAGCATGTATATATGTTCTAGGCGAGACAAGCATCGTCACTACCTGTCAAGGTTCCTAGAAGGGTATTACAAAGGAGGCTTTAGCGACATCCACCAGGTGCTCTTTGCTAATCATTTAATTCGTTTTAACATTCATTTTCATGTTATTTCTTTAACAATATATTGGTGTGTTTGAAATTGATACTGCTCCTTTGAAACCGTATAGACCAAAAATTAAGAGTCGAAATTTCGTTGTGGTATTCCTTTAAATATCAACATGCTCATTTCCCAACGCACATCAACATCTCCGTCACCCGTAATTTACCGCTTCGCATTTGTAGACAAATACTTTATTTTTAGAGCACTGACCAGCATCAGCGAGCAGGCGCACGGGAAATCCTGGAGAACCTATCTCCGTTTTTTCCGCCATCTTGGAACTATACTTTCCCGCCATCTATAGGGAGTTGATGTGCATAGCGCCCGCCATTGTGCAGGGTTTCCACAGCTTCCAACAAAGGGCGGACCAGCCATTATCTACGCAAAAACGCAAAAATTATGATTATATCACTGAGAACGATCGACCTATCTTTCGACCCTCAGCAGCGGCCCCGACAGCGTCCTAGTCAAAACAGTGCCCGGAAACTGGCGCCAAGACGACTGGCTCATCTTCCTGACCGTCGTGGGCTCTGTCGTCCTCCTCATCATCCTCGCGTTCCTCATCTTCTTCGCAGTGAGGAAAATCACGATAGGTAAGCGCCATTTAAATCGCGCGCTTCGCTGCAGCTTGCGTCGAAGTGCAAGAGCAGGCTTTCAAAATGTGCGTTGGTTTCCCCGCACAGCACTCAGAGGACCATTGACTGCAATCTACAGAGCGCGCAAAAACAAATAAACCTGTCTCAAAAAAAAAAAAGAAAAAAAAAGAAAAGAAAAGGGGTGTGGGGGAGGGTAAGCATATCAGTTGTTTGAGAAAAAACGTTCCCTATCCCCCTTTTTTCCCCATCCTAAGTCAAGTATTCCTGAACACCCCCCCCCCCCCGCCTCCTCTAAATCCGCTACTGTGAGAGATTTTGGGCGTGCAGCAACGAGCGTGAGAGATGTCATGCTCACTGTATCTGGGCAGATCTCATTTCTGAGTCACTATCGTGTTTTGGGATCTCGTCGTTCGCTGATCGCGCTCCGTGAGAGCACAGTTATTAATACTCCGCGTACTCTAGTCACTTTTCTTTTAGGATTCGTGTTTCGTATATTCAACGGTATGAGATACATATAGGTGAGAACACAGAACGGCGAACGTTGCGACGCGATCGACCAGGTAAAGTCCTCTCGAGTGCGCCCGAGTAGCCTCAGTCGACAGCCTCTCCGCCGTCCAGACGGCACAACTCTTTGCTTTTGTAAATTCACAGTTTCGCCAGCAATATCTTTGGATTTGATTTGTTTTTATGACTACCTTGGGACTTGACCTCATATTGATTCAAAGAATTAAAATAAGACCACTCCGCCAACGTGCTGGCATTTTTAATAGAACAAGAGAATTAACAATTACCCTGTCATTCCCGTTGCTCAATTCACTCAGAAATTGACCAAGCTCAACATCTCTAAAAAAAACAAAAAAAAACAAAAAAACAATGAGTTAATTTGACAGTTCTTGCTTTCCTGGTGATTTTTATAACACCATTCTGAACAAAAAGTTGTCTTTTAATGGTGATTTTTTTTTAAGGCGAGAATTTTGAGCTTGCAGTTTAATCTTTGGCAGTTTCTCCTGCTGATCGAGAGTTCGCGCAGTAGAGATGCACCTTCAACGATTAGCTCGCGCTTGCAGCCTAGTGGCGGAATTGTTGTACACTACAAACAGCTGGGAAGCAAAAACAGGGCGAATGAACACAGATAAGTATAAACTATGTGAATACGTTAAAAGAGGAGGGCTACTTTTCGATCAAAAATGAATCGACGAGATGAGATCGCTATGGCACGTGCCATTTCTAGCGCTCGAGACATGGGAACCGGGACTCGTTGCCCGCGTTCTTTGGTCGTAAGAGTTTTTTAGAGGTTTTATGGCTCTCTGTTCTAAGGAGTCCCGAGTGTGTGAACGGGCCTTAATGTTGCGACGGGGAAAGTTCATCTGAAGTTGGTTGGTTTCGCAGCAGACAACTCTTGACCAGCAGACGACTCTTGGCGTAGTGACATACACGCTCCCGTGACGTGGTGTCACGTGCCTCGCTCCGACACTCTTATTGGGACGCGGGGGCTGTAGCCTCCACAGTTCACCGAGTTTCAGGGATTAGCTTCCGCCTTCGATAGATACAAAGACTGCTTTCAGGGGCTGGCTTCCCCTCCCATTGCCCCCTCCGATGAATACAAAGGTCGCTTTCTTAAAAAGTGGGGGTCGAAGACAAGTTGGCACCACTCTGTGGCCATTATCTATCCATTGAAGCGGAACAAGGAGCGTTTCCAGTGAACTCTTCTTTCGACTGCGGAGGGATTTCAAACCGGCGCATCACGCTTGTGGGAGGAGCTGTGTTTGGAGATTTGTGTTTGTCCTTTGTCCAACTTTTTCCCCTTCTCCGGGGATTATTATCGCTTATCCTTTCCAGCCCACCTGCACCTTTGCATTAACCACATGATGAACTGTCGCTTGTTGTGCGTACCTTCTGATTTTGTAACCCAGCTAGCTGCCTTCCTGCATTCTACTTTTTGTTCTTTTTTTTTTTGCTTTTTTTGGAATGTGTGATAACTTTTTGGATCGTATGAACCTCCGAATAACGCGTAACGCTGTACACTTCCAGTGATCGATCGAGACCGAACAAAAAGACCCGAGCTGAAACAGCTGTACTGCAATTCAACGCGGTGCAAGGTCTTCAGTGAGTATACACCACGTGTTCCTGTGTCTCTAAAACTCAGGCACGTAACGACTTTGCCATATGACCCCTTCGTAGAGCGTTTCAGTACGCGATTGATAAGATATGTCAAGAAGAAACGACGATGTGAGTCATCGTGTACTTCAATTTTATGTTTCCTCTAATTCTTCCTGTTGTGCTTCTCTTCTTTTGGCGCTTTTCAAAGACGCACCAACTTGCCGAACTACAAAGTACAGTCTGTTAGAAGGAGACTCGACTGAAGTGAACTTAATGGAGTGAGTTAACAAAAAAATAGTTATGGGCAGATTAAAAACAAAATAGTTGCGTACAGTTTATGCGTGGCGACTCGCGAGCATCACATTATAGCTCCGCAGCCAATCAAATTGCAGCATTAACCGATAAAAAAAACGATTAGCCAATCACAAAGCAAGAAGCGTGAGCATAATAAGCCGCGTTTTGCGTTTTCAAGGCTGTTGGTGACTATATCAAAAGCCGGCGTCGGGGATGTTGTTGTGACAGGACAATCCCGGTTGGTCGATAGGGTCATGACGTAACAACTACATGATTAAGCGCGGGAATTTCAAACTCACAGCGCTCACGTGAAACGCGACGTTACGCGTGAAATGAAAGTGATTAAGAATGACATGTAATCCGAATAAAAGGTCGCCGCATGTTTCAAATGATTTCACTTTTCAAAATAATTCATTTGCCCTAACGAGAAAAAAAAAGAAGAATTTTAGGCGGAGGCGGGATTCGAAAACACGACCCATCGGTTGCGAGCCAGACATGCTGTTAACTAAATCACAACGACGTTTTTTTTTTCGTTTTTTTTTCTTTATGATTACGCTACGTACCGTATTTACTCGAGTAATATCCGCACTATTTATGAACAAGGCCTTTGCGTCTGCTTTCCCCCAGAACATATATATAGCCAATCATTGCGTTGCACATAAATAACATAGCGAATAACCAGATCGAGAATACGTTTCTCCGTACAAATGCAGTCTATAAAAATGGTATGTTCTCACGAAAACGTTATCTCTGTCCTGTAAACAGCTGAACTCATGCTGTAGATCGCGGTGATTGGCAATCTGCGTGCACCGCGGAAAAGCGAACACTCAGGTTTTCTTCATAAACAGTGCGGCTATTACTCGAATAAATACGGTAGACACTTTTTTTTCCTTCTTTATTGGACTAGGCCACGCAGACACGCTTGCACGACTTGGGAACGAGCGGGGGCGTATATGTTTAGCTATCGCGTTCCACCCTTAAAGGCGAAGCTTAAGCGTCTTCCTGTAATTTTTGTTGACAGTATCCTCGTGTAGATGCTCATGTATTCACGCGCCCTTCGCGGGATCAGAGAGGCATGAAACAAGTTCAATAAATGTAACACAAGTGGCGACGGCCCAATGGAAGGTCATTGTAAACTGCACAAGCAGCGACATAGACAATTAATCGTCTTGATCTTGGCACGCATATACATAGTGCAAGCACTGACCCCTTTTCTTGTTATATTACCTGCGGGTATATGACATATCCAAAAATCAAAGCTCGGAAAGAAAGTGGGGCACTGTATGCCCGTCCCGCGCGTTGATCAGCATGCATGCAGCGTTCGCGTTTTCGACCGTGCAGGTCGGGATATCTTGGGATTCCTAGACTGGCACGGAGATGCCTGCAAGGACTTCTTCGCGTACGTCTGCTCGGGATTTAGCCGAGAGTCCAGGCACACTTTCACGGACAGACCAACTCCAAACAGCGAATACAGTCGCTTGAACCAATTCTTCAACGGGAGGTTCGAGCGGGGTCTGCCCATCAGCGAGGGTACGTATACCCCTCTCCATTTTCTCTTTCCCCCAACCCTCCCCTTCCCTTTAAAAAAAAAGGGGGAGAAAAAGACATTGAATTGTGTTTCTACGCTAATCGAGAAGATGTCAGAAATTTAAATGCACCTAAATACAACAGGCGAACAGGCGAAGTCCGGAGACGCAGAGTGTCCATGCAGCGTGTTTTGAGCTCCTCCCACCAATAGGGGACAATGTTTTTGCGGCAATACGAGAAACAGATTCATTTTAGAAAATTGTTCTGGCCAGGGAGGACATAATATGGGGAGCTAATCCTCACGACAAGTAGGATAATTAGCTGATGTTTGTCGACAAAAATTTTTTTAAATTATTATTGAAGATAAACATATATGGTTCTGATTAGAAATGTGATGAGCGTCATCCAAAACTACTACATCCGTCACTTTTAAAAAGATTTGACGCACGAGGGACGTTCGGTGTGAAGCGTCGAAGGAAAACGCGCTCGACGTCGGGCGGGCGCTCGCCCACGCATGCACGAAGGATAACGTGCCATTCGAGGAGACCTATTAGCGCTCTCGTTTGCGCCTTTCCACAGCCCATCGCAGCGCCCAAACAGGTGCACCCACTGGGAGGTAACATTCCGCTCGTTGCTCCCTCGCGGCCAACTTTACCTTGTAGCAACGCATTCTTAATAGAGGGCGCTAGTGTCTGCTGCGTCTGAGGAGGTAACAAGCGAAGCGCTTCTTCCATGGCCGGGAGGAGGGTGGTAAAGGCGGTCGGTTACCTCCTTTTGGTACCCTTTTTTCTAAGAGTGTGGTGCACCAGGCACAAGGTGCCAAAGCGCTTGTTGCTACGATTGTCGCCCGCGTTTTCCCACCGCTGCCTCGTGCCTGTTGCACGAGTCGACAGTTTGGTGCGCCCCCGCAATTCCCACAAGCGTCAAATCTTTGTAAAAAACAAAAAACGACTGATTTAGTAGTTTTTGATGACGCTCGGCACATATCCTAATGGAAGCATCTATTTTCACTAATTAAAAAGTTAATAAACATATTTGATATATTTATATTACTTATAATGTGACTTAAGCACCTATATTATGCCCCTGGTCAATAACTCACTTGCACAGACCTTTTTCAATAAATATGTTGGAATTAAAATTAAGCACCCTGTACCATACGGATAACAACCGAGAGAGAGAGAGAGGAGGGGGAGGAGGAGGAGGAGATGAAAGAGCGCGGGAATAGCGCCGAGCTTTAATGGGAAGGATAGGCGAGACACTAAAGGATGCTTCACACACTTGCGCGAACCTGACCGAGTGCGGCCGCGAAGGCTCGCGACTACCACTGGTTGCTATGGCAACAGCTGCGTCAGCTCCAACAAAACATTGGTAAAAACTAGTTTTGTTGGAGCCGTCACAGCTGTTGCCATAGCAACCTCGTACGTCGCATGGCGTTGCAGTTGCACTCGGTCGAACTCCGAAACAAGTGTGTGTGCATCAACCTTTGTTAAACTCCGACGTTGAGCGCAGCGAAGGTAGCGCAGAACGTGGGCCTTTCGTTGGCCGGCAAGTAGGAACTCGATACCTGCGACCAATCAGTAGTGGTGTCCACTGCGCTACGCTGCGCTACGCTGCGCTTGCTACGCTCGGCCATCGGAGTAGAACAGAGCCTCAAGACTAGCGGCCTCTGTGTCTGTCCACTGTTTGAACGCGTTGGAACTCCGAACGCAGACGTCCGGCGTTGGTGTTCGAACGTGTTCGAACAGCAGTTAGGCAAAGGCAGCCAGTTTCGCGTCTATGCACTAATCATTCCAGCCAGAGCTCGGTGCTCCCGACCACACTGGTTTTCACCTCGAGAACGGCACAGTAAACGAAGTTCGACGCTTCGCGGAGCATTAGTCATTTCCGCTTTTACTTGATGAAAACGCAACCGCTTACAGTGCGATACACTTATAACGATAATGAGAAAACTCAAAATGTCAATCGTTACAACCGATTATCGTTGCATTTGGACTAGACACTGTATATTACCTGATCGTTATGGGCGGCACATCGTTATATATGGTATCGTTATAAGTGGATGGCACTGTATAACGCAAAAAGAATAGCTTTCATCCCTGGCAATCGAATCTTACGAAAACAGCTTCGCGCAGCATATGCGCATCATGCGCAGAACGTCCATTTTCTTGACGTGACACTGAGTTTTTGGTTGAAATGTTGACGTTAAATGGTGCTTTCAAGTGGAAGGTAAGGTGCCTGGAGTGCTTTTCTGATCGCAGTGCGTTGAGGTGCGACAACAAAATGCGAGAAGCCACCACGTAGCAGTATACTTGCTGACGCGATCCTGCAGCCGAAGAAGCGAAGAACGCTTCGGGTTATAAACTCCTTCATAGTTTCTTTTACAACTAACGACAACCAATAGGCGCAGTGAACCACAATTCGCGGGGACAAGATGGCGTGTTTCAGTTGATTCTGCCTGCTGTGCGCCGCCATTTGTTCGCCAAAAGTTGCACCATCACGCAGTCAACGCTTCAAAAATGTCTGCACACACTTGTAAGAAGCGCGAAGAACGTCTTTTATCCAGGAACTGTAGATTCAGCCAAACTGGCCAGCCATAGAACGAGCTACAGCGAACAAACAGGCATCTACAGTATTTACCACTTAACGAAAAGTTGGAGCCGAAAGTTCGCAGCAAGCGCGCCCATTTGTAGTTTGGGAAAAAAAAAACGCAGCGTCATCCTCGCGAGAGTTCAATCGGCGCGCTGCGTAAACTACTGCATCCCTCTTTGTGTTTGACGTGCCTAGGGCCCCGCTGTAGCACCGCTAAGATGAGGCTGAAAAGCAGCATTAAACCAAGCATTTCTGTGTAACAGGTTTGACGCACTATAGTAGGTTACAAGTCAAGAAGGTAGCGGCAAATGCCCCTCAAAGGGGAATCATATATCCCTCCGCCACCTCCCCATCCAATAGCGTCCCATCGTTTCCGTGACGTCGTGGCCAACGCGGGAGAGGGTTTTGCCTTGCTTTGAATATTTGCTTTATCTTTCGACCTTGACTTGGCGTTGTGGAAGCCGCGAGAGAGAGATTAGCAGTCGTTTTTGTTTCCCATGGAAACAAAAGCGACTTTGAGGAGATTAGCTTCCCCCTCCGTGGATACAAAGGTCACTTTCAGGGCTCGGTTTCCTCTCCGATGCATACAAAGGTCGCTTTCTTAAAAAAAAAAAAAAGGGGGAGGGGGGAGGGGTTGGAGACGCTTATGGTCAAAAGGTCCAACGAGTCAAGAGGTCCAACGAGTCAACAGGTCCAACAACCACGTGACAGCCGAGTCAAGAGGTCCAACGAGTCAGAAGGTCCAATTCGAGTCAAGAGGTCCAACGCGTCAAGAGGTCCAACGAGTCAAGAGGTCCAATTTGTGTCAAGAGGTCCATAGCGTCAAGAGATCCAACACGTCAAGAGGTCCAACGCGTCAAGAGGTCCAACGCGTCAAGAGGTCCAACGAGCCTTATTTTTTATCTACCCTGTTTTTAATTTATCCCTTAGCCGTTCTTAAGAACCTTTAAGAATTGCTGAAACCCATAAAAAGTCTTAGTAATATTTTGTCGTATACGCCATGCGGGTTATATTGCTATTAATTGCTGCATGTGACGGTTACTGCTATCTGGATGATTTTGGAAAATACAACTACTACATATCTATTGGCGACAAGTAGACAGATACTATTTGCCACAACGTATACTGTAAACGTCTTATTTTTCGCGGGCTCAATATTTCGCGATTTAGGTCAAAGCAGAAGTTTTGGAATAAGGCGAAAGCCTTATATGTCCTATCGTTCAGTCGACCTTCAAAGTCCTTGAGCGAAAACACGTCAGCGACACGAAAGGTACCACAACGTTTACTTGACCACTCAGGCGAATCGGAAGCAATGATTGAATAAGCAAATTGGATGATGACTCAGCACATTAAGAAGGATGACTCAGCACTTTAAGAAGGGTGTCTGTCTTTAATGCATCGGCGCTTGGGCTTTCGCCTTCAAGCCGTCTTAGGGATATTTTGTTAGCATCTCTGTTGTCTGCTTTTTTAATGCGTAAGCTGGCTCAATCAGTGAAAACGCCGTCGGCAAAATCCGTGACTTGTCCAACACAATAAAAAAACTCTGGTCACGTGACTTACCTAGTCACGTGACCAAACCGGAAAAAAATAGAAATATCTCTGGTAACGTGATCTCCCTGGTAACGTGTAACGAAACAAAAAAGAATATACGGATATATATCTCTGGTAACGTAACCAAACCGAAAAAAATATTTAAAAAATCTCTGGTCACGTGATCTTTCTAGACACGTGAGCACGAAACCATCCTCTGCCTGGTTTCGAACCTAGGTCCTCCATGAAACTAGCGTGCTATCCGTTGCGGCAACTTAACTCGAGCAAAGGTAATGCTCACGCATTCTTACATCGTAGGAAAAAGCTTAGGTGCCCACGTAGTATTTTTCTTTTTCTCTTCTTTGCTTGTACTTATTTCCCACCCTTTGCCTGTACATATTTCACACCAAGAGATGCAACAAGTCAAGATATCCAATATTGGACCTCTTGACGCGTTGGACCTCTTGACACATCGAGGCACGAGTCAAGAGATCCAATTTGGGTCAAGATGTCCAATGCGTCAAGAGGTCCAACGAGTCAAGAGATCCACGGCGGGTCAAGAGGTCCAACGCGTCAAGAGGTCCAACGAGTCAAGAGGTCCAATATTGGACCTTTTGACTCGTTGGACCTCTTGACGCGTTGGACCTCTTGACTCGGAATCGGTTGGAGACAAGTTGGCATCACTCTGTAGCCATTATCTATTCATTGAAGCGGAACAAGGGGTGTTTCCAGGGAACTATTCTTTCGACTGCGGATGGATTTCAAACGGTCGCATCACGATTATGGGAGGAGCTTCTCCTACCTTCTTGACTTGTAACCGACTATAGCCAGGAATCGAAGGGCAAAATAAATGTGTACGGTAAACAAATCAGTCAGATTAATATACCTAACCGCATTAAAAAAAAAACGACATGGCGATAATGAGGTTAGATTCAAGAAGAGCTTCGTAGTCTACGACAACTTAGCTAAGAAGTTCGTTAGTTAAGAACATCGTAAGAGGAGAAGAAATAGGTATTCACGAGCGCGTTCTTAAGTGAGAGGAGGAAAGTGACGTTCTTCAACGGAAAAACTAGAACTTCCGGGGCTGTTGCTATGCCGAAGGCGCCTCCGGCAACACGAACAACTAATCCGAGCTCGGCATGGTTCGGGGCAGTTCAGAAATGGTTCGGAGCACGTGGATTTTTAAGAACAAAAACACAGGCGGCCTTTAAGCCACAGCTTGTCCGTGCAGTGATATGTCGACGCTAGCCGCTAAAGGGGTGTCTAAACAGGATACTAGAAAACTCACGACTCCGGCAAATCGTGCGGCGCGCCGCTGGCTCCGCTTCCTGCCGTCGGGGGAAACTTCCCTCCCGTCAAAGCTGCCCGGGGAAGCGTCCCCCGCCAAATCTCCCCTCGCTTCCTCCACGGCGGCCTTGCTCTGCTCATCACGTGGGTCCGGAGAGCCACTCACACGCTCTGTTGGCTGTCGGTCAATCGCTCAAGGCCTCTGCTCACAATACGGAACCACATCGGACGCCATCACGACGAAAGTGAATCTCGACAAAGAAAGCAGATCCGAGGCGGGCGAAACGCGCCTTTCGACTCAGGAATGTCCCAAATCCACCCAGGACCTCCTTGGCCTTCGAGCCGAGGCGACGGTGGTACGCGAGGGCGTTGGCGAGGTGAGCCAGACGCAGGTGGCGTGTGACGTCAATCTGACGAGGAGAGCAGTCGTGATCGTAAAAAGTTTCACGACTCCTGCAAACATTTTCACGACTCCGACAAATCGTAAAAATAGAAGCGTCCGCTTCCATTTTCACGATTTGTCGGAGTCGTGCGTTTTATAGTGTCCTGTTTGGACAGCCCTTAACACGATTTAAACGCCCCCGAATGCCGAGGCCAGGATAACCGCCTTCGTTGACTGCTACGAACTCGATCGCTACAAAGTCAACACAACTGTCATCGTTGCTGAAAGGCGGCCCCGTGTCAGTCGTTTGCAAAGCGACGTAGATGGAAACAAACCGCCACGGCGTTTTCCGTGGCCTCGGAAATGCAGGAGTGAGCCGACGTTAAAAAAGATACATTTAAACTACGAGAGCGTCAGCAAGAGCCACGTGAACACCTATTGTAAGCAGCGATAGAGTGCAGGTGAGCTGGTAATGAATCGACATCTTGTAAACCCTAAAATGGGGAACAAAAGAAAAAAAATAAACGGACGAGGACAACAAAAGTTTTCTTCGTTTATTTTATTGTTCCCCATCTGAGGGTCTTTAAGATGTCGGTAAATACCTGTTCACACTCGGAGCGGACGTGCGCGTTTGATCGAAGTGCTGGGTCCGCGCTGTGACAAGCGGTTCGGGACCGATCTTTTACGATTGCAACCTGATACTGACGTGACAGTCGGCAAAGAAAGGTTGGACTCTAGTGTCAGAATGAAAATGGCATACTAATAACAAAGTGTACATACCGTGTTGCGAAGGTAATCCATACGGCGTTTATTTGAGCTCTATATCACACAAAACAAGGAGATAGAATCAATGAGAGTTTCTTTTCGACGACAGCATTAATCACCGCTGCCTCGAAAAACAAGGAGATGTATTAGTACGGGAAGGGTCCATAAGGGTCGAGCGGGCATATTCCATTCAGCAAGCCAGCCGGTCGTAGGCATACGGTCTTGGCCAAGGACCGTTGGAGCAACGCTCCGCCGGAGCAGGCCGAGGTGCCTTTATTCTGCCGAGCTCGCTTGGTCGGTGGGATCATTGCCGTTGTAGCTTTTTCTCGGGTGTTTGTAAATCCAGCGTTCATGCTCGTTGTGGTCGGTTTCAAGTACTTCTTTTTAGAGCGCAGCTCTTAGGCGCCGTTTCGGCAGGCGGCGTCGCCGTCGGCGTCGGCGTCGGCGTCGGCGTCGGCGTCGGCGTCGGCGTCGGCGTAACCGTGCGGTGCATGATGGGTAATTTTCCTCGCTAAATTTAGCGGAAAATTTTCCCGCTAAATCCAGCGGAAAAATTTTCCCGCTAGATCTAGCGGAAAAATTTCCCCGCTAAATCTAGCGGAAAAATTTCCCCGCTAAATCTAGCGGAAAATTTTCCCCACTAAATCTAGCGGGAAATTTTCCCCGCTAAATCTAGCGGGAAATTTTCCCCGCTAAATCTAGCGGAAAATTTTACCCGCTAAATCTGGCGGGAAATTTTCCCCGCTAAATCTAGCGGGAAATTTTCCCCGCTAAATTTGGCGGAAGATTTTCCCCGCTAAATTTAGCGCAAAATTTTCCCCGCTAGATCTGGCGGAAAATTTTCCCCGCTAAATTTAGCGGGGAAAATTTGCCCCGCTAGGTTCCCCGCTAGATTTAGCGGGAAACTCCCCCTCCTCCTCCCGGTCACGTGGCCTGGGGGTCACGTGACCTCGAGGAAGGAGGGCTCCCCCGCTGATCCCCCTCTGATTCCCCCTCCCTGAGGTCACGTGACCCCCCCCCCCCCGTGCCTTCCCTGCTCCTCAAGAGCTGCGCTCTAATTCGGCGTTACAGGGAGTTGTAAACGGCTTTCATTTTTTTTTTCTTCTTGCTGTTTGAAGTCGGGACGCGCGAGAAGAACACGTAGAAAAATTAATGTCCGTTGATCGTCGCGACCAAGTATCTGAGCGACGCTGTCTCGGCCATATTGATTTGATCGTAAAAAGTTCGTGGGAACAGCTCCGGAGCTGTCGTAGGATTCCATCATAACCTGCACAAAATTTACAATAATTTCGTTTCGTGAATTCGAATTTGTTCTTACATTTTGTCGTACGCGCATTTTTGGCGTAAGATCGTTTTGTGGATCTGGCCTCAGATTTTCTTTTTCGACTGCTGACTCTCACCGTTTTCTCCAATTCCTTCAGCGCCTCCTGATCAGGCGAACAACACTCTTCTTGCCTTGACCATCCAGATGCTGAAGGACTGTCACGCTGCAAAGCCTAAAGATAGTGAGTATACCAGAACGACATCACATTCTTGTGATGTCGTTCTGCAACGTGGTGTTTGATATGCACGTTTTGTAGTCCCCGCAGGCTTAAGAAACGGGGCCCGATATCTTAGCAATTCTTACGTCGTGATTCGTCCATGAGTGTCCTTATCAGCCACAATGTCGCAATCTCATTGGCAGCGGAGGGATATATAAATTACCTCGGGATTCGCCACTCACTGCGAGCGACAATATTCGCGACTCCAACTAACTATAGGTGGCGCCGCTCATTTTCCAAAATGGCGGTTATAGTGAGGTCGGAGATGCGTGCCGCTGCTGAGCATGTCTAGTGTGCTGGCTTCACTGAGCGACATAAATTATTTCTGGTAATACGAGGAAGCTAGGGTGTTATGAGTGCAAGTCACCTCTTTACCCTGAAAACAAGAACGTTGTTTAGCGTAATATTTACGCAAGGATGCGCGTTTTAATTTTGGAGCGAAACCGAACCCAACCTCTATTTTTGGATTTAATTTCTCAGTAGAGGTCTTAATTTCGGATTCTTTTATAACTCAATAAGTGTCTCACATCATAATTATTTAGTTAGAGAAGTTGTTTGCGGAAACTTTATTTTCGACATACATTTCGATCCAGGCTGATATTTGTAGTTGTTGAAAAAATCGGTGCTGATATTTGTGCGTTCTCGCTGCCTTTTCTCGCCCAAATAATTGTCATGAAAAATAATGAACTGCGGGCCTTTTAATGGGTTTTTGGGTATTTAGATGATTAACCTGGTTTAGCATTATTCCCACGTGCCACAAGAATAAGAGAATAAATCCAATTTTTACGATATGTCCACAAAACGTATAAATTAATAAATTCGAGTTCTCCACTGCAACAACGCAAGGCGGAATCCGAGTCAGACAGCTGAAGTGTGTGTGTGTTTTTTATAGCAATGCGTGACGCATAGGGACTTTATATTACATCCAGTGTTTGACTGTTTGTCTATCTTGATAACGGTGTCGAAAGTTTTTCATATGCTAAAAAAACAAAAAATTGTACCTTTCTGGAGAGACTATTATGGTTAAATAGCGTATTTCCGTGATCTTGGCTTTAATTGGGGGCATACGTTGCCGCGATTTGTAATAATAATAATAATATTAAAATTCAGATATTTTATTACGTAATTTTTCAGCTTTAATATAATTTGTTACTTAGGATCTAATTTCAAACGCGCGCACATATATGACAATCAAAAATGTACTAATTCTCATCGCTGGTGCCAATTGCAGCATTTTTACTTGCCAAGTAATAAAGTAAAAATAGTCTAAAATTAATGAAAACATTCGAGTATAATGTGAGAAATCCACGTAAAATTACATTAATTGTTGGGTAAATTATATTTTGCTATCAAAGTCTCGACTTTTGACAATCGGCAAAACCTCCAAAATCGCCGCCAATACCCTTCCAAACCATATGCCCCCCCCCCCCCAAAAAAAAAACACTTTTTTTTTTGTTTTTAATTTTTTCATAACATTTTAGTTCCTTTCATTTTTACGCTCCGTCATTTTGCCGGGTCGAAGGAAGGCCTACCTGCTTGCACGTCTGCTCACTGCAGCACGTTTCGTTGGCGTTGGAAGCCGGTGAAACGGTAGTGAGTTTTAGTATTGCGTTTTCGAGCAAACGCGAGCGCTGTCTGTTTGCGTTAGCTTTTCGTGTTCCACACTGTGCGTGCGCGGAGCCCAAAATTGCGATGAGGCGATGAGGTGACGCACAACGCACGCACACCGCTTGCGTTGGCTATGCGCATTTTATGCGCAAAACTAAAACTCACCAGTAAGGTACAATCCCACACCGTCAGCAGCACTACGTTATGACAGTGAAGAGTGTTGTTTGCATTCGGAAATGACATTTCGCGAGTCATGATCGCGAGCAGTTCCGCCGTGCCCGTTGAGCGGGAGAATCGGGGGACCCTCACTAGAGCGCTTCCCGTTTCCACCGAGGGAGGGTTGCACATGACGTCATTTCCGATGCCCTCCAGAGAAAAGGGGAAAAAGGAGCTCCCCTCTTATCAGGATCCTTTTTTGTGCCTCCCGGATTTCCACAGGCGTCGCTATCCTCCTCCCAGAAGATTATAGAAGATTAACCCCGTCACTCAAAATTCTTCCCAAAAGCAGCTTCCCTCTCCTCCTTTTTTCATGGTGTTCAAAAGTAC
Organism: Ixodes ricinus; assembly: GCA_037355805.1. NCBI lineage: Eukaryota > Metazoa > Arthropoda > Arachnida > Ixodida > Ixodidae > Ixodes > Ixodes ricinus. The sequence continues at coordinate 1,685 of JAZHYW010035994.1, read as the reverse complement.
GCGATGTGACGTCAGTGCAAGGGAGCCTATTGGCTGTAAAAGGGTTGATAACTGGGCTAGTTGGTAGTTAGACATTTGAACGGTTTTAGCGCAGACATATGTCCCTTCGCGCTAAAACCGTTCAAAAGCCTATTGGCTTCTTGTGCCTGACGTCTTTTCCGGTTAGCCTCAAAATCGAATGCAACATTGTTGTCTGTCATCCGTGAATTGGCGCCATGTTGGATGCATTCAGCTTAATTTCTGCAGCAGTCGCAGTGCCGTAGAGCCATAGCGTTTGCCTCGCTCGCGTTTAAAGCTAAACAAAATTGGTGCCGAGGAGCCGATGGAACAGGTCAGAATAAGCGTGACTGCGTTTAGCATCCTCGGACGGCACTTGAATGTGCGCGTGGAGTGCCGTCGTTCGGCTCTTGAACACCTCGCGAGAATGCCGTCGGGAGGCAAAAAATGCGTCGTCTGCTAATCATTTGCGTTGACTGACAAGAAAATTGGTGCCGCGACCTATACGCGAAATAATCGTGGCCAGTACGTGCAATCGCAAGCGTGGCAAAAACATATTCACACGCACGTTGCACGTAGTTGCAAGCACTGGCGCCCAGTCGGGCGCCATGCTTACAATTTTCTATATCACTAGGTAAAAAATAATGAGATACACCTCAGAAATGCGTATATGGCCTTCTGATGCGAGCTAAGGACGAATTAGAAGGCTTATATGCGCCAAAGCAACCAAGAGCATCTGGCCAATTCTACCTAGGTGATAAGGCCCGCGTACTACGTCACCGTTAGTGGACCAAGCGGCAAATACGCTGGACGAGAGCCGCCGCGAAGCGCTGCAGACGCGTCATGTCCTGGCGTCGCCGGGAGTAACGACGTTTCTGAGGAAAAGGCTCACGCATTGTCTTCCAGGTGGTATCAATCTGGCACGCCCCAGCGAAGGACCTGAAGGACGGATCTTTTGACTAATGCAACTATCGACGCCTTTCTTATTTATTTCGAAAGTATATAATTAACTGACGCTTAAGCCATATGCGCCAATAATCTGAATGTTAATCAACATCGGGAAGACGATGACAATGGCGACAATGCAAAAGTATATATATGCCCTCCTGTTGTGCGTCGCAGAGACCATTCGTGCTCAAGTGCACCTTCATTCATGCACATCCTCCCTCGTTTTTCAAGCGATTTCAGTTGCCAGTCCGCACTCGTCCTGTTTATAGTACTTTCACTCGTCTTCGTTTTTTTTTTCTTGCGCTGTTTCGTTTTTTAAACGCCCGGCCTGCAGCATGCTTTCGCTGCCTTCCGTCGTCCTTTGTCTGCGCGTGCACGCTCGGGGCTCACGAGACGCTAAAACATTATCGAAGGTATAGAAGCTCGCGCTGGAGGCGGGACAACTGGGAAACCTCTCTGTCGTTCTGGTCCTGTTAGAGTGCCGATAATCTGAGTAACTCATGTAGGCTCCGCTCCACTATATTCACCAACAAGATAAGGACAGCATAGAGGTATTTCAGTGGTCCTGCTTCTGGTGCGACGACTCCATGGGAAGTTGAAGCACGCTGCATGGATGGCAACACGCGCGAGATCCGTCATGCCATTTCATCCCGTCAGTAACTCTATTGTGATGACGTCAGAGGAGTCAACGCGCAAACCATGTTTCTAGGTCGTATTGGTGCAACGCGGGGCAGAAGACA